>CAKNWW010279036.1:0-10072 GCA_932074435.1 Andricus kollari
TCTTTTTGGTTGAAAATTCATCTTTTTGGTTGAAAATTCATCTTTTTGGTTGTAAATTAATATTTTAAACTGAATATTTAATTATTCTATTTTTTAAAATATATTTTTTTTTATTGAAAATTTATTTCTATAGTTGAAAATTCAATAATTTTGTTGAAGATTAGTTTTTGTTGTTCTTGGAAAATTACCTTTCTTCAACTATTTGGCTGAAAATACATGTATTTTGTTGAAAATTTGTCTTCTGGTTTGAAAATTCATCTTTTCGGTTAATTTTTGGTACAAAATTTATCTTTTTTTTTATTGCCAATTCAACTGTTGGATGTAAAAGATATAGAAAGTTATGAACAACTAACCAGCAATTCAAATATTAAATTTATTTAAAAGTGAATGGCCTACACTTGTACTTTGTTTGATCATTAAGATATAAACTTTTATTATAAATTTATATAAAAAATGGGATTTTTCGCTTATCCAATTTGAATTTTTGCGGAACTTTGACCAGAGCAGTTAGCGCTACCTAGCGGCTGACAAGCTCCCCTATTTGATTTTTCTACCCATGGACATAATAAATTGACAGTATTTATTAATTTAAATATAGACAAAAAAAAAAGCTAGAAAATAATCATCGTAATTGTACAAATTATCCTATTGATCGCACCCGGCTCTAAAAATACGGCCGTAGGCTTAATATCACTTGTGATTGATTTGCGTATTTAAGAATTAATATCGTCTTTTGACCTGAAAAATTAATTTTTCGAATCCCTATTTAATAATTAATCCCAGCATCTGTATATAAATCGGCTATAGAAAGAAAGTGAAGTTTTTTATTCGTAAAAACTGGAGCCCTTAACTTTATTTTCTCTTGTATATAGGAATTTTTACAATATAATATATATTATATATATATAGCTTCGCTGAAAATTATTTTTTACGTACGTTCGTTCGTTACTGTTATTGATTATTAATTGTTGTTATTATAATTACAACTAGAACCGTCGTCGATATTCGTCGTCCGCATGTTGATTCATTCCAAAACAGGCGAAAGACGAAACCAAGCGCCTAGGACGCAAAATAATATTTAATCTATTTGTATATACCATGCACCAATGCAAGGAGTCTCTAAGGAGCCACACGGTTTTGAAAAATAATATGTACAGCAAGTCAAAACTTGGAAAGGATTACTCTGTACAATAAAATTTTATCCTATTGCTGCTTTTGCTTAGAATAAATAAATAAACTTCCATTTTTTTTTCTCAAAATACTCCTATCGATGCAAATTTCACTCGCTTATCATCTCTCAAACTTCTTTCCAACGGATATGCTCGCTCCTGATATGTCCAGTTTTTAAAAATGCCCGCTTGCGAAAAATCTTGGTTCGAAGTTGCTCAGGTACCGCGTGGCAAAATAACAGCTTCTAGAATATTCTAACTTAACAATAAAAACTGGGACAAACAACCACTCTTTAATCGTGGCTCGAAGGAGCGCGAATACTGGAAATGAATTTAACTTCCGTAACGGAATACGCATTCAGTGAAACACGCAGTCTTATAGAACGGTTAACGATTAATTAGCTTAGTAAAAATTTGGTACAACATTTCCTAAAAACAGTACGACGGAACAATTGATTTTTTTTGTCAGTGCAAAGCTACACATTCTTTCGGCCGGGTCGCTCTTGAATTTTGCGCGCTCTCTCTCTCGCGCGAGCAATTCTTCTGTCTAATTTCGCTCATTATATTTTTTTCCTGTTTTTCCTACGAATAATCAGCGTTAAAAACGAACTAATCAGTTAGAATCCACAACGTAGTATGCTCGGAATGGACAATTCCTTTTCAGAGTGGCCACTCAAATCTGAGAAAAAATCTCCACAGACGGAAACGTAATTTTCATAGTAAAATATGATAAATTACAACACGAAACAACAATGTGAAAATGTTATTTTTTGTCAAAATTTGTAATTATTTGAAAAATGTTGTAAAAAATGTCCGAATTCTAGTAAAAACTTGTAGCTTCTAGTAAGTAATTAGAAATTTTTACATTGTTCTACTGTATTGTAATTTATTATGAAAATTACATTTCTTACAGGGTCTGGTTTATTCCTGACGCATTTTTGCTGGTTAAATAAATAAATTAAGCTTACTCATGAAAATTTAATTACTCCTGCAATCTGGTGTACACTCTCGCTACAATCTTATGCAATCTCATGCAGTCCTTTGCTATCCCATGCAATCTTTTAAAATCCTTTTTAGTCCCCACTTACGAAAAAATATTACAGGACATTCAGTATAGGGATTTTAAAGATTTCCAAACATATCAGGCGATTTTAAGGGATTCCAAAGGATTTTAACTAATTCCTAGGGGCTTCCACGGATTTTAAGGCTTTTAAAACGATTTTATGGAAATTACAAAGGTTAAAAAAATTGCATCGGGTTTTAAAAGATTTAAAAACATTTCCACGGATTTCAAGGAACTTCGAAACATTTCAAGCGACTTTAGAAGAGTTCCAAACATTTCCGACTATTTTAAGGAATTCCAAAGGATTTCAAGAGATTGTAACAATTCCAAGGGATTTTGAATAAGAAGAACTTTGGAATAAGTTTATTTTAATTTAAATAAAAGGGATCACAAAACAATTCAAGAGATATAACAAATTTCAAGGAATTTCCAAAGGTCTCAGGGGATTTTTTTTATGTATTTTAAGGAATTTCACAAGATTTAAAGGATTTTAATAAATCTTCAAGTATCTGAAGGGATTTCAAACACTTCTAGAGATTTAAACCATTTTTTAGATAACTTTAATGAATAAGTTTAATTTAATGTATATTCAAGGAATTTCAAAGGACTTGTACCTACTTCTCACAGTGGATTTTTACGTTTTTCAAAGATTCCAAAGGATTTTACGGGATTTCAAAGATTTTAATGGCTTGATATTTAAAAAAAAGGGGCTTCCAGGGATTTAATTTACATTTTTGAAAGTGATTTTAAAGATTTTAGAGGATTTAAACAGTTTTTTGTTCAGAGAACTTTGATGAATAAGTTTAATTTAATTTAAATTTCAGAGAATTTCTATGGATTTCAAGCAATTTCATCAGATTTCATAAAAATTTCACGGAATTTTAAACGTTTCTAGACATATTAGGAGGATTAAAGGGATTTCAAATGGTTTCAACCAATTTTAAGGGACTTCCACCGATTCTAAGGCTTTTAAGGGATTTTAGAGGATTTTTACGTTTTTCAAATATGTCAATGGATTTCAAAGAATTTTGTAGAATTTCCAAAGATTTCAAGAGATTTCTGGTGAACATTGGAAAATGAATTAAATGAAATTTCAAGGGATTCTTAGCGATTCCAACGATTTGAAAGGATTTTAAGGTATTTAAAAAATCTCACTAGATTCAAGGATTTCAAGGAAATTCAAAGATTTCTAGGGATTTAAACTATTTTAATGGATTTGCACGTTTTCCGAAGATACCAAGGAATTTTAAGGGATTCTAAAGGATTTCAAGATATATAAAAAATGTCAAGGGATTTCTAAGAATGCTGTAGGATTTCTAAAAATTCGAGGGATTCTTACCAATTTTACAGACGTCAAGGAATTTTAAGGTATTTCAAGGAATTTCACAAGATTTAAAGCATTTTATTAAATCTCAAAGGAGTTCAAGGGATTTCTAAGATTTATAGGGATTTTAACATTTTCCCCAAATAACTTTAATGAATAAGTTGGATTCAATATTTATATTCAAAGGATTTATTCTTTACGGAATAAATTAAGTTTTATTTCAAGGGTTTTTTACGGATTTCGAAAATTCCAGGAGAAAAGATTAAGATTGATAGGTACTCCAATTATTTTAGAGATTTTGGAGGATTTTATAAATTATAAGCGATCTAAAATAAATCTCTCCTTTGTAGTTCATCTACCTTTTACATTAATTCCTTCAATATTTTTGTATTATTCATTCCAATGCTGATTATCCTATAATTGGTTTACCATATACTGATTTTCTATCATGAATTTCATATAATCCATGGCAACTTTAGCAATATCATGCAATATTTTGCAATCCCATGCAATCTTGCAATCTAGTGTACACCAAAAATCCGAGTAATCAAGCCCTCGGAAAAATCGAACATTAAAACATAAGAATTTCAATTTAAAAGTAGTTTAACAGAACGATCTCAAATTTGAAGCTTGGAATCAATCAACTGAATTCTGTTTATGAAAAGTTAAAAAAAATCCGTCATTTTGCAGTTCAGTGGCCACCCTGCTTCCAATTGATTTTGTAAATCGACTGCTTTGGGTCCTTTTAGCCATATCTGCATCGTACTTCTTAAGATGCTAAATACTTAGTTAATTCTATCATGTATATATAATATTTATATATAAAATATAAGGCCGCCTCATTAATACACTGACTAGATCAGTTACATATTATCCTCTTTTACCTTGGCAATCTCTCTGGTCGAAGTTTAGATTTCTCACCGACAAAAATACACAGACAACAAAATATACTATTTGTCTCTTAAATTCGGAGCACATCATGCATCCTGCGAACACATCAATACATTTTGCACTTGGCGTGGAGAATCGGAAGGGACCTCCTTTTTTTAAGAGGACGGTCTTTATTCTTTAACCCTTGTGTGAACACCCGGATACCCATAACCGTACATTGTTGCATGCAAGTGAAGTAAAAATTAAAATTTCGCTTGGGGCCTCCGAATTCTCGTTATTTAGCTCAATTCTAAGCAAATGGTATATTCAGAATTTATTTAGGAATTTTGTTGGCAAAAATAATCGACTTCAAAGTATAAATACGTTGCGGACACACCCGGGGTACCCGGGTATCCACCATATAAAAATGCAACTTTCAGTGGATTATTAATTTCTTATCAAGTTATTTGATTCAGGCATGTGAAATGTGTTGAGTAATGACAGAATTAATAATAATTCGGCAACCCGAAGTACAATATTGTCCGTCGAATTGCAGCGTAACTGTTCCGTTCGCGAGGTCCGCTGGGGACAGCAGGTTAATTGTTTTTGGCGTTTTGTACCTCTGGAACTCACTTTTGATATTTGTTTATTGGAATAAATGACAAGGAAACGATTTTAATTTCATAATTATTTTTAAAAATTGAAAAAAGCAGTACGCCAGGTGTGTAACAACGTGGATAAAGTTGGGTGTGTACACAAGGGTTAACCCGTAGCAAAATTTGAAACTTCTTCTGCTAACGGTAATAACAGGGCCTAAAACCAGTTTTAAAATCGCAATAATACATTGAAGAAACTGAAACTTGAGTAAAAACGAAAACTAAACTAAAATAGAATTATGATTCTTTTATATCAGTTTTAGACCCTGTGAGGAAGTTAAGCGTGTACAATATAGGCCTAGGGAAGATTTTTCTACGATTTATGAAGACATCTGATATTTGACACTGTACTGACGCTGAAGCGTAGAACTGAGGCGTCTGAAGTGATAAAATTCGAGGTAGAATCTAACGAAAAGCAAAAAATGAACCTTCATTACTTTATAATAGAATAAAATTACCTAACGCTTAGTTGATCCTTATACAACATTGCGGCGAACTGTCAACGACTTGTCTCTAAATCAAGAAAAAGTAGCACGTTTTTACCCTTCCGAGAATTCTAAAAGAAAATCGGAAGGTGTCTCGATGTTTGAAGAATAGAGTTACTTACTAGGAACTATTAGAAATCAGAAAACGAAAGCAAAACGCTGCTGATCGATTGCGTGTTGCGCATAAAAGCTCGAATAGCATTCTATATTTCGTATAAATTCGCATTGCCGAATTGACTTCATTGAATACGAGAGACACGATAAGTCGTAAAAAAGTAAGATCACAGTCAATAAAATTTCTGAGCATTGTTTGCTTCAAATTAGCCTTTTATGCGTAACACGCTCATTTTTTGGTTGAGAATTGTTTTACTTGGACTCTTTGAGTTATACTAAAATTGTTGGACGATGGACGAAGCATCGAACAACCGGTTTCATCATTTTTTGTCAAAGAGAGGCAGTTTGCTCCTGACAGCGCCTTCACAAACGACTAATCGTTGAGCCGCCGAAATGTTGCAGAGTGGCATGGAACCTTCTAAACTCGCTCTTAACAAAGCCATTCGATTAGGACCGACGTCGAATCCATGGTCACCTAATCTGAAACTACCTGATGTGGCCTGCTTCCTCTCGAAATACTCAACGATTTTTGAAATCGTTTTGCTAGTCGAGCCAATTCCACCGAGTCGATCTTCCCAACAAGACGAATCTCCGCCACCGAGACTCGCTATGTCTTCCGAAGAATCTGTGTATATTGAACTCGTCCTGTGGTCGTCGAGGAGGAAGAGGCTGCTGGCTGCAGAACTACTCAGGGTGGAAGCGTGACGACGATTCGGAGGCTCGGGACTTAAATCTTCTCCGACGCAACTCCAGAATCCAGATTCACAGCTGCCACGACGTCTTGGTTCCCAGCCGTCTCGGAAAAGGGGATGAGCAAAGAGGCAAGCTGCACCGACCTTCGTCGCCACCTGGAAAGTTTCAAAACAGATTTCATATACTGGTTTACCAAACAGTGCGTCAAAAAATAGACGCAAAATTTAAAATAGTGTCAATAGTGTCATGTCATTTGTTTAATATTACATCCAGGGGCTAACTATTTTTGCAATCTGGTCAACAAACTTTTCACATTTCAGTTTTTTATTGATTGATTTTTTGTTGAAATTATTGCATTTTGTAATTGTCACATCGTATGTTAAGTTCTTATAGAAAAATGTAAAACAAGTAAGGTAAAAATATTATTATTCTTAAAAATGAATTCAAAGATTTTCATTAAATGATGTTCAATAGGGTGGTCCACATTTTTGTTTGACGTGGCTATTTGTACCGCTAGCGAGAGGAATAGTGTGGGTATCTTATTTAGCCCGCTAGCGGTACAAATAGCGATTGCACCTCGGTGTGCCCATTAGGAAATAGAAATGATGGTGTTATTAAATGATATTGAATTGAATGTCATTGCTTGCTATAAACTCAATTTCTGAGCTGACAGGTGAATGGTGGCGTCAAGTGCTAAACGGCGTAATTATGTTTCGGCGGGAAATTTAATATCATTTATGGATGAAAATAAAAAAATCAGCACAAATCCATTCTACAAACTTTGTTGGATAAGGTGTTTCACACTCGAGTAAAATATTTTTTTCCATTAGTCCTAACCCTTATTATGATGAAAATAGTGATAAGCGAGATTAAGACGAGTACTTTGATTTTTGATTTATTTTTTAAATGTTTATTAATGAAATTTCTTATTCAGACTGCAAGCCGGGTGGAAAAGGGCAGTGTTTATTCAAAATACTAATTTTATTCAGTGATCAAGCAATCGAAATGATGGTGTTATGGAATGATATTGAAATGAATGCGTTGAATGTCATTGGTGGCATATAACCTTAATTTCTGAGCTGAAACTTGAGTATTAAAAGACTTTCATGATCATTCATGTTGACATATTTTATTTTCAAACTAAAAATATTTGTATCCGTAATTCTAGACGCAGCTGAAAGCATTGAACTTAAAATGTAATTTAAACATTTTCCTGAACATGTATGGCGTTTTTCAGCACAGAAATACACTAGAAAAAATATCGAAATCTAGAAGTCGAAATTAGGAGCTTGCAAAAATTATAAAACCAGAAGTGAAGAAATTGATTAATTAAAAATTAGTTAATTAATTTCAATGATCAATATTTGCTAACAGAATACCTATCAAACACCATCAAATGGTTAAAGGTCGATTGATAAAAGAAAAATTTGTTCAATGTTACAATCTAACAAAATGATTGATTATATGATCTAATAGTACGTGACTCATTCTATAATATCTTGCGCACTAATTACAGGGATCACAGAGCAAAAGGAGCTCAAGAAAGGGAAAATAGGGGAATTTTCTCACGAAAAAGGGGACAACCTTTTTATAAGAAATGTTATATTTTTAAATAATTTTCAATGATCTTTTTATGATTCCTGCCATTCAAGAATTGATATAAAAAAATTGGATATACTTAGGTCGTTGGAAATCCATTCACAGTGACATAAAAAGTCAGAAAAAAAAAAAATTAGTTAAATACACAATTTTAATCTATTTAACATCGTTCTCATAAATATTTCTTTGCAAGATTTGTCATTTCTTCATTACTATAATTAATACTTTCAATGTCAATTTAAAACTACACTCTTCAGTAGAGCGAAGTAAAAATGCTAAAATTAATCGAATCGTTTGAGAGGGATAGCAATTTGTGGGTCGACATCGAAAACAAGAAAAAAATATTTGAAAGCGTTTAATATCTTCTGTTTTTTTGGATTGATTTGAAACTGAAATTTCTTCAGCTTGATCCGAAGAAACATGTTATTATTTTTTATTCATGGGAAACATTTTTTTCTTGGTGTTTATAACGTTCCAAAATCGCATAAAAATGAAATCCCAAAAATCCTGAATCACGATAAACGTAAAAATTACGTTTCAAATATCACCCACATAAGTCTGCTCTATAGGGTCCCAAAAAATTTCATAAGTGAAAAATTGGGGTTTGCAAGTTTTTGGCGCTAATTATGATTGTTTTGTTTTTTAAAATAAAAATTGTTTCTAATACACAAAATACTACTTTTTACTGATAATCAGATGTTCACACAACATTTTTGAAGAATTTATTATTGTTTTTAGCAATTTTCTCTTAGAATAGAGTTAGAAAGTGGCGGTTTTCCGAATTTTTAAACCCATTTTCAAATTTTCAGTTAGAGCGAGGCAATAATAAATTAACTTTAGCAGAAATGATGGTTCAAACTATTTATTATTACTTATAATAATATTCTCTTAGAATAATGCTAGAAAGTAGAAGTTTTTTCTAACATTTTTCACTTTTTGTCCACTTTCAACTAGAATGAGGTACTCATTAATTCAAGTTAACAAGCTTAATTGTTTAAACAGTTTATTATTATTTTTAATAATATTCTCTTTTAATAATGCTAGAATGTTGTGGTTTTTTCTGAATTATACAACTTTTTGTCCACTTTTCACTCAGAGCGAAGTAGTAATTATTGCAATTTAAATCAATATAACTGTTGAAACAGATTATTATTGTTTATAACTATCTTCTCCTTTAGTAATGCTAGAGAGTTGCGGTTTTTCCGAAATTTTCAACTTTTTGTCCACCTTGAACTTAGTGAGATAATAATAAATGCAAGTTAACACACATAACTGCTTTAAAAATGTATTATTGTTTATAACTATCTTCTCTTAGAGAAATGCTAGAAAGTTGACGGTTTTTCTGAAATTTTTATCTTTTTTTGACTTTTTAGTTAGGAAATAATAATAAATATCAACAAAAAAAGGCTCACAGTAACTCAAAAGGAAAGCTGAAAATTTCAGCAAACACCGCAACTTTCCAGCAATTATCTCAGAGAAGATAGTTATAAACAATAATACAGTGTTTAAACAATAAGGTTTGTCCAAATCGCATTAGGAGAACATGATGAAAAATAGTAATAAATTCTTCAAACAATTATGTTAGTTAAATTAATTATCACATATTTCTGATTGAAAAGTGGACAAAAAATTGAAATTTTAGAACAAAGTATAACCTTCTAGTATTATTCTAAGAGAATATTATTATAAATAATAATAAATGACTTAATCAATTATTTATGTAAATTTTTTACTGATTATTGCTTAGTTCTAACTGAAAATTTGAAAATAAATAGAAAATTGCGGAAAAAACGCGAATAAAATAATTAAGTTGCCTTATAAAATGAATCACCCTAATATACCATAAATGTCCCATAAAATCGCGTAATCATTTCCCGGTTTTCCCGAGTTTTCAAAAAATGTTCACGTTAATTGAAATCAAAGGATTTATAATTGAATTTTAAACTTTTAAAATTGAAGTTGAAACAATTTTTGATGTAGTAATTTTTATTTCAAACACTCAATAAATTCACTTATAAAGCGGAAGCTTTTAACCTGAAAAGTTCAAAGATTTCTAATTAAAAAATATAAATCCACGCTATCATTTTCAATGCTCTAAA
>CAKNWW010279037.1:0-10540 GCA_932074435.1 Andricus kollari
ATTCGCTCTGGAATCTCGCACACTATTGTTTTTGTCACACTCACGGACACTTACACTCGCACGGGTGCGACGTCACTCTTTATTGTGTGAGGCGATGCAAACCTCCCAGGAGGCACCATGAATGATTGTGAAAACTAGCCTTGCCCTAGGTGGCTTGGCAGTTGAGCTGAAATCTGAATTTAGGTTAAATGATATACATCGATTTGGAGGGGGAAAGCCTGAGAAGGCACGAAAAACCCTTTTTATTCAAGAAAAATAAAACATAGAATTTTACACGATGAACGAAATGTTCGAATGACGCAACACACGCACGACCGCCGCGCGTCCGCGAACAAAGTCACTAAGGCCCACGCACTTTCACACCTTTCACATAAGCGAAATGGAGGCACACACTCATTTGTTCGGTTAAAAATCGGAGATTCACCTGGAATCTTTGCCAGTGAAGTCTGTTTTAATTTGGTTTTCGTAAGGTATGCCATGCAACCCGGTAGATTGAAGGAAAGCGAGGGAGCTCCGCTCGTCTTGCCAGATCTTCCGGCAGCACCCTAAACTGCTGCCATCATGGAGGAATTTTGGGCCCAACTCCCTTGCACATACGTGGATCATACACATCCACGTACAGTCACACATTCATTGCGCTTACGGGAGTAAGAAAAATACTTATTTAATATATACAAGGGTGTTACGACGTCAAAAAATCTTACCCACAGTCGTCCAAAGATTCTGTAATTTCTTACTTCTTCGGAGTTGTAGAGCAGCACTATATATAAACCGATTGATTTCAGACAACGATTCCCTAATATACAGAGGAACGTCTTCACTCCATCGCATCATTTTGGTTGTGACTCCATGATTCTTTCTGCAGTTTTCAAAAAGTTTGACGCAAGTAGATTCCTGTTGTAATTTAACCATCAGTATTGGTGGGATATTCTGAGAGGTTACATTACTTGTTAAGACTCTTAATCGGTAAATAGATGAAATGTCATCTTTTGTGAGAGGCACCTCCAAAGCTGCAGCAATCTGGCAAATCCTCCGACTGTTTGACAGGTAATTCATGAACCTCAAGCATGGAAGAGAGCGCATTTTATTCCAAGTAATTGCATCTACTCATTAAACTAGAAACTTGAGTCTTCAAAACCTTGTTCTCGTCTAAAATAGATTATGAATCTGCTTGAAGCTTGATAATGTCCGTCACATTCCAGGACGTGGTTTCTTCTAATTCTACGTGACGGGAAGTATTTTTAACAACATCGGCTTTTATTCCTTTGATGGCTATCTTGAATTAATTATTAAAAGCCATTTATTTAGCCCCAAAATCCTCCAACAAGGAAGTGATTTTTTTAAGGCTGGGACTCCTGTCCCTTAGAATTAGCGTTGGAGATTAATGCTTCGACTCCGGGCCCTAGTGTGACAAAAGACATCCCTGGCTTACTTACGTCTTCCTCAGGCGAAACAGAGGAGAGAGATCCACGATGACGGATACTTTCCTTGCCCAAGAATTTCCAGCAATCAGTGCAGTTCCCAACCTTCAGTTTTCTGTTGGTACTTTCAATATCCTTTGTCGCTCAATTCAGACAAGTCATATGTGACAATGTGCTACACCTTCCACAAGCTAGCGAATCCGTCGCCCCTCTCACTATAGATCCAGTACAGACCGCACGTGCCACCATAATGGTATCGCAACCAGCACGATACACAAATGTTAAGAGGTAAAATAAAACGTTTTTCTGAATGAAAGCGAGAAAAAAGTGCACTCCTAATTGTTCACTAGGACAAGATAAACACCACTAACCATTTATAGCACAGTGCACTTCTTTAAAACACCCGTAATCTAACGAATAGAACGGAGCGATGCAACACACGTCACGTGCGAATTCATCATTATGAAAATGTCCAAATATTTTTTATTTTGCTCATCAATAATTTCGGTAGGTAAAAGGGGGGGGGGGTTTCTACAGGAACAAGTTTTGCCTCCCCTGTTTAAAAAAGAATTTGCACCACTGTTTTTATTTATAGATAATACAGAAAAATGCTGAATAATTTATGAAAAGCACATTTCTTCGAAAAAACTACTTTCTATTTCAATGAATAATTGTATGAATACTAGGGTGCCCCGAAAATATGTGTGATTTTGAATTTTGCAAACGCTACCACCTACATTTCTTCCTTTTAGTGAAAAAACACTGCCATGGATTTTATTTTATTTTTAAAAATAATGTTAGATGTTCCGCTAGGTCGTGTAAGGTCTGAAAATAATTTTCTCATGTTTTTTATTTTTAAAAAATACAAATTTATGGTTAACAAACTCTTTCACACCTAAAAAGTATTTGTTATTTATTGCAGAATAATTTTTTATTTTTCCCCCGGCAATAATATACACAAGATTTGTTCTATAATATAAGGAGAATATTCTCCATAAGGAATAAATTTAAAATATGTATACTGAGTAACAGTTTAAAGATTTCTATAGTACATTACCATGTATTTTTAGCTATTATTTCCTATAATTATAAATATTTTTAATTTGTTCCTTATGGAGAATATTCTTTTTATATTTTGGAAGAAATCCTATGCATGTAATTTTAGAACAAAATGTCTAGTGGCCATTTCAAAACATCAATTGTAATAAAATTACAAAAATTTTCGTATTCTGGACACTAAAATATATCCACAATTGTGGTTTTTTTGATAAAATGTAGGACTCATTCGTCAATAAATAATAAAAACTTTCTAGATGTAAATAATTTCTTAGTCTTAAATTTTAATTTTAAAAAGTTGAAAACTACGAAAATTATTTTTTAGACCTAGAGCGGCTTAGCGGAACCTCTAAAGAAATGTTAAAAAAATTAATGGCCGTATTTATTCACCCACAGGAAGAAATTTAGCGGGTGGCATTTGCAAAACCTGGAAAATTGAAGAATTATTGGGACTTAGTTTTTAATCAGGAATTTCCTACATTCCTAATAAAAAAGCCCTATATGCAATAAGCTTTTCAATATCGCTTGTTAAAGTAATTTCAAATTATTCATAGTTTACAATGTATAATCCTAATTTTTACATTATCATCCTAATGAGAAGGTATTGGTTTTATGTAAGATTTGGCTTTGTCGGTTTTCCTCAAATCTCCACGTTTTGAGACCCCCTGAGCTAGAAAAAATGATTTTTACCAAGGTGTCTGTCTGTAGTCTGTCTGTAGTCTGTAGTCTGTAGTCTGTCTGTAGGCACGATAACTTTCGAAAAAATGATCAGATTGGATTGAGCTTTGGCACATTTCTTTAAGTCCTAAAAAAAAGAACAAGTTCGTTACCCAGCTATTTTTGATAAAAATTCAAAAAGTGAGCACATTTTGAAAATTTTTGAGACCACTTATTTTCAAGATTTGAAAATTCTAGGTATGGTTTTTAGTAGTACTCAAAATGACAAACAATTTATCCTAATGATATTTTTCGATAAACAGAAAATTATCAGTTATAGCATTTTCAAAATCCAAAAAAACAAACGAAAATTAACATTTTAAGCCGAACAACGCACGATATGAAAACATTTTTTTCGAAAAATAGAAAATTCTAATTTTGATAGCACAAAAAATAATGAGAAATTAAAAATTCCATTTTGCGGTCAAACTATGCAAGATATAAAAAAAGATGTGAATGCAAAATTGGTTATAAATCACTTTTTGATAGGATGCTTAGTTTTTGCTTTATTCGTGAAAAACTACATTAAAAATTTTTTAAATTAAAAATTTGGACAAACGACACGAAAAAATGAATAGACAGAAGTCGCTCATCCAAAAAACAGCTAGAAATTTTTTGTTTTGGAAGACGACATAAGGAAAGAAAAAAAAATAGGCAAACTTGTTCACTATAAACTCTTGTTATAAAAATGCATCAAAAATTAAAAATGCACTTTTTGGAAAAACGACACAAGCTACGATAACTTTTTATTTAACAAAATTTTTCGCCTAAATTATATCTACAAATTTGCTTAGAATTTATGGAGAAACGACACAAGTTGCAATAAAATGTATAATAACAACATTTTCTGTATAGGATGCACACTTTTTTATAATTATAAAAACCAGACAATAAAAATACGTATGTTTCAAAGCCAATGCCTATTATGAATTTTGATAATATAAATTTATTGAAATGATAGCTTTTTCAGGGTAGCTGAAAATAAAAATTAGTGCAAAATAAGAAGCAAATATTGAAGTAATAATGAAAAATAAAATTTGTACATTATTTTTCAAAATCTGAATAAGCAGTACCAGCTTGCGATACAGAAATAAATATGATGATATACATTTGATATAATAATGTTGAATATAATGTAGAAATGTTCAGATTTTGGACAAAATCGAGTGTGTAACACGAGATTCGTGATGAGAATGTGTTCGTTAAAGCCAAAGGAGCTTTAACAAAGGAAAATTAATAATCACCAAATTACAGATGTCGATGATTTGACCTTTAATTTTAAAAGGTCTGGGCGCAAATGTGGGGGAAATACAAAGACCGAGCGCGTAGCGCGAGGTAAAAATGTCATCAAGCGCGAAGCGCGAGAACCACCAGTCGCGCGCCTTAGGCGCGCTCAAACTTGCGAGCGAAGCGAGCCGCGCGCGATGAGAATATGCCCGCGCTAAAAGTCACAAATTAAAATATAAAAAATATTTTATTCAACTTAGACCTAGAAATGTTCTGAAACCAATATTTTTAAATTAAAATTTTCGTTATAAGTTGGTCTCAAATTAAAAAATTTTTAATTTTGAAATCCAATGCATCAATAAAGTTATTATCCATAGGTTTAAAATTTGACTATTTTAGTTGAAAGTTTTAATATCTCGATTTTAATTTAGCAATTTTCCATTTTTAATATGTTAAAATCTTTTTATACAGTCTATGAATGTACTGCCTTGAAAATGGGTTTAGTTATTGGATGCATAATTTTATTACTTTTTATAGTCACATTACAGGGTGCCCACTGGTTCCCTTTTCCTCTTTTCCCTGAGTTTTCGCTGTCTTTTAAAGCCCATTTTTCGCAATATTGATGGTAAATCGGGATATTTTGAGTGATGAAAACAAAATTTCGGTTTTTATTTTAGGAAGGAAAGGCATCTGGAGGAATAATCTTTGGTTTCTCAATCAGTCAAATCAAAGCTATTTTAGGTGGGTAAAAATTTTAAGAATCTCGTTCACACACCACCAACTGTCGCCTCGCAGTAGACCACAATGCGAGAGTATACAAGCATTTTATTTTGCAATAATTAGGAACACAATTCGTTCTCTTTCAACCAAGGGCTCGGAGCTTACATAAGTTCAGAAAAATTATTGCTGCGGGCCGAAGATGAAGCTAAGAAACAACTCTAAGCGCAACGGTTGTCGATTCTCTCTGTGTTTTCCCTGTGACTTTCTCATAAAAAAAATCCCTGTGTTTTCCCTGTTTTTCCAGAAAGTGGGCACCCTGCATTAGGTATATTCTAGTTTGAGTATGTAAAATATTCCAGTTGTTAGAATGTGAGAATCATGACTCCCATAACCATCAATAATTAATGAATATATTAATTACGAATAATGAATTTTCTAGCATTTAGTTCATATGCACGATGAAATGCGAACTCTGATAATTCTATATACCAGAATGGGAAATCGCCTGGCTGCCGTCCCGGAAACTCGTGTTCGTTTCCTGCTGACTCCCTGCCACATAGTGCCAGATTCATCTATAATGCAGTTTTTTCTGATTCATTTTACCATATGACATCACTTCTAATAAGAATATGTATTTTATATAATTTCTAATGTGTAAAATTCAGATAAATAATATAATTCTCTGAGTGTGACTGGCTTGTTCAAAAGTGTGAGAGTGGGCCTATCTGAAGGCGTAACCTTCAGCGTGTGTTGAGTTTATTTTGTTCGTTTGCTAATCCGACTGTAGCAATTTTCACTGAGTAACTTACTAAATCGGCGCGCACCGGTCTCACTCGACTTTACTACAGTACTTTGTTAATACTGCAAACTTCAGCAGATAAAAATGGAATAGTTTTAGGTTTTATTCAAATTAATTTTGTAATTCTCCTAACAGCCACCAATTACTACTCAAAATAGTTAGTATTACAACAGTTCACCTCTGTTCCTCCATTACAAAGTACAAATAGTAAAACGAATGCGACTTTTAACAAATATTGCAGCAGAAAATCTCTCCGTGCACATTGTGTACTTCAAACATATTGGGGCGACTCATACCAAAAACCCATTTGGTGAGAAACAACGACGCGGAAAAAATTAACATTGAATTAAGCAAATTTTGAGACGAATGTGGACGATATAATATTTTCTTGATCCATCGAAATATGTTATTGTCCGTATTCGTACCTACATCGTTTCTAACAATGAATATAAAAAGAAATATAGGTAATTAAAAATGATCAAGATTATATTAGTCCAGGAGCTCGTGAAAAAAAATCGTGAGTATTTTAGGAAAGCTAGTTTTTGAATATTTGATTACATTAGGGTGTACATCAACATAGCCCAGTCAGCCGGCTAGGTGCTAGAACGACTGGGCCTTACAATCCCGCAAACATGTCGAAAAACTAACAGAAATTAATCATTTTAGGAAAGCTCAAACTTTTTGTACGAGTAATACCTACAGTGACATATACGAAATTACCGTTCAGCCGGAAAGTTTACATTTTTTTGTAAGTAGTACCTACCATAAAGTATTTGAAATTACTGTTTAGCCGGCCCAGAGCCAGAACTCGGCCAGTCAGCCAACCGTTGCATCATGTCGAAAAACTGAAAAAACTTAGGCATTTTAGGAAAGCTCAAATTTTGTGTTTAAGTGGTAACTACAATAACATTTACCAAATTACCGTTTGGCAGACTAGGTGCTAGAACACCTTGGCCCCACAACCCCGCAAACATGTAGGAAAACTAAAGAAATTTAAGCATTTCCGGAAAGCTCAAATTTGTTGAGTAAACAGTACATACTGTAATGTAATGAAATTGATACTAGAGCTTGAAATGAATCAGAACTGCAACATTTAAAAGTGTCAGGGCTCTCTTTTAATAAATTAACTTGAAAATGATTTGAGAAATATAAAATTATAAAGTAAACGTGATACGGAAACTACGACGATCGGCAACGCACTGGTCTCTCCTATGTTATCTGATTAGATCCCCACTCTTACATTATTCGACAAAGTCCGTCGAGGGTCCTTGTCCACATACATACAATATACTTTTAATTAGCAAAATTATTTACAGTTTGGCTTTTCCTCACAATTTCTCCGTCCGCGGAGTTAAAGTCAAATTTATGCACAATTAGTAGGTCAGTAAACATTTTCATGCGATTTAAACACAATAAATATAAGTCAATACAGTTTTCCATGAAATATAAATACAATAAACATAGGTCGTTAAAATTGGAAATGCAATATAAATAAAATAAATGTAGTTCAATAAAATTTGTCATGCACTTTAAATCGCGGAATAAGCTTCGGAGAGACGCCTTTTATTGAGCCAATGAGCCTTCTTACACCGTACGCTATTCGCAGGCTTAAACTGCTTAAGTGGGGGCAGAGTGAGGATAAGCATAACTGAGACGTAACCTTGGCGCATGAGAGGAAGAGAGACTTGGCGCTTGCTCTCTACTCCCTCCCATGCTCCAGAGTTAGGCATCAGCTACGCTTATCCCCACTTGAGCAGTTTAAGCCAGCAACTAGCGTATGGTGTAAGGAGGCTCAATATTCCGCACCATTACATAATCACCGACTTTATATTCCGTAGCGTATCTTGGTTTCTTATTCGCGTTATCGACAAACGTATCTTATGCTCGAATTAATCCCTCGACTTCACCTGACGTCTCGGTGTGAAAGCGATGCATTTGCAGCAAGTTTTAGCGTCGTCTGAAATTTTTCTGCGCATTTCCGGAAACCAATAACACGCGCGCAGCGTTTCGTACACTTTCAAAATCCCTCGGTGTCCATGTTTATCGTCATATCTAAATATAACATTATTCTCCATAGAAAAAGGTACATAAAATTTAAGTGTATCTCCGTTATCAATTTTGCGATAAACAACACCATTTCGAAATTCATATAATTTATCTTCTGCTTTCTCAATTCTACTCCTTATTTCAATTATTTTGTCATCTTTTCTTTGGGCGACGATCAAGTTCATTTGAAAAGAATTGTGTTCGATCACTCCCACCCAATGACATCGACTAAGCACATCTACATGAGTAATTCTCGTTCCTGAGCGATGTTCGGTCCTGTAACCAAAGTTCTAAAGTTCCAGCACCCACCTTGCAATTCTTGGATTAATGTCTTTCTTTTTTAGAGAGATTGTTAACGAATTGCAATCAGTGACTGTTTTAAACGAGATTCCATGTAAATACACGCGAAACCGTCTCAGAGCGTAGAAAATCGCCAACGTTTCAAGCTCGAAGCTGTGATAACGACTCTTTATGTCTGTAGTACGTTTTAAAAAATAAAAAACAGGGTACGCACAACAGGTAACAGTTACATAGCACGCGTCGGGAAGGGTACAACTGTTCACGGGCCCATATGTGCTCGTGGATGGTCATAGGCACAACTAGGGTACTATATGAGACAGGAATATGCAACCGCCATATTGGTTCCTGGACAGTTTGCGGGAAACAATGCGATAAGCATGTCCTGTATGTTAGTTAAAATTAAGTTTAGAATATAAAAAAAATAGTATGCTGTAGTGCTCCGTCTTGTAAAAACAGAAGTGAAGATGTATTTAAACTTGATGGTTTTCCACTAGGACAAAGAGAAAGACTGTCAATATGGATTTTAAATTGTAGACGCGACAAATGGGAACCGAATCTTAATTCAAAATTACGCGAAGTAAGTACCCAGTGGGCACAAAAACATTAACGTCCTAAGAACGTTCTAAATACCGATTGATATCCTAAAGACGTCCCATGTTCCAAAGACGGTCCTTGGAACATGGGACATCTTTAGGACATCAAGTGGACTGACACAAATGTCCTAGGAACGTCTTGAGAACGTTCTCAGGACGTTAATATTTTTGTGCCCACTGGATACTCATATTTCTGACTGAAATAATATAAATTAAATATTTGGGGTCTGAAGCTTATGTTTATATATCATTAAAATGCCTGTGAGCTTTTTTTTTGTATGTGTCAGTGAAATAAGATCCAGAAGAAAGTAAGGTTAGGAACCCGTATTTTTTTTTTTTTTTAATTTAATAAAAACCTATTTTTTACTACATGTGTATGCATTTTTATATTCATTTCGAATTCCATAAAATTTCGAATGAATAGTTAAAGCCTACGTGTCATCGGTAAGTAGAATAATTTGCCTTACTTTGCTTTACTTTAATTTTGTTACACATTACAATTAATTAGGTTCTAGACCAAAATTCATCTCTTAAAAATTCGATATCAAGTTAGAGATTTTGAATTTCGCGGGGAACCAAGATGGCAGCTTGCTTATTCCCATCTATTATAGTACCTTAGCACAACTGTGCACGTTGTTGACCACGTGCACATATGAGAAACTCCCAACTGCACACGTCTAAATGTCGGCGTGTACGAATGGTACCCCACGAACGCTTCACGTGCACAGATGGGATACTCTCAACTGTGTACGCCTCAATTTGCGAGGGGTACAAATAATGTGCACGACGTTACTGTGCACGTCTGTGCACATGCACAGGTAGTACCCAACTAACGTTTTACGTGCACAGACGGAACACTTCCAACTATGCATGTGCACCGTTTGAAGTATCCCATCTACGAAAGTGAACTTGTAAGTTAAAAACCTGATCGTTAGGGGTATGCAAAATGACCGAAGCCCGGTATTCGACCGGGCTCCGAAAACTTCGGGTTCTCGAAAAAGTGCGGGGACCCGAAAAATTTGGGTCCTCGAAGCGATTTGGGTACCCGAAATGTACCCGAAAATTTGGGGTCCAGAAATTCCAAAAGTGATTTGATTACACGGAATGCAAGGATTTAATGGAATTCAAGGAACTCAAGCAATTTCAGGAATTTCGGAATTGGAGGAAATTACTGACTAAATTCGGAGGTTTTACGAAATTCAAGGAATTTAAATAATTCACCAAATTCAGGGAATTTAAGGAATTCAAGGAATTCAAGGAATACACGAAAGTCAAGTAAGACACTGAATTCAAAGAATAGAGGGAATTCACGGAATTAAAGAAATGTATGGTCAAAGATATTATAAACCTAGATGCGGTGCGGGTTTAGTTACCCGCGATAAATATAGACGGCGCGTCCGGCGAAAATTGTCAGTTCCCCTCTACCCTCCACTACTCCCCGATAGCACCCATCGATATAGTTCGCCAACAGCCACTTGGAGCGCTGTAAGCAACTCTCATCATACTTCTCGAGGCGCACTGATGGTAACTTAGCTCGGACAAGAACCATTCAAATTGAAAAAAAATTATGCTTTGCAAAATTGAAAATATGGTTATTTTGATATATACCAAGATTGAAGTCCGTGAATAATTTATATTACTGTTTCATATATTTTCTAATA
>CAKNWW010279038.1:0-10199 GCA_932074435.1 Andricus kollari
ATTTTCGACTTCGAAACAGCATCGGAGTCCCACTGCTACTAATAATATCCGTGCAGAATAGCGACTGGATCCGTAAAATCTACTGATCCGCAGGTCAGCATCACTTGAGAATTGCCACTGGTAACCAGAAATGATAGTCATATTCAGTTGCCTATACTTGTAACATTTACTGAAGTGCCGTGTTGTCCATATATGTACTTGGAAGATCAGTGGATTTAACTTGGTTTTCAGTAAAATATAGGGTTCTTTTTTCTGCGTGTGGGGAACGCTCTCAACATTGCGGTCTGGGAGAACTCGCGCTGTTGGACACACTCTACACGCAGAAAAAAGAAATGTTATATTTACTTATCAAGAAATGTAAAATGTTTCTTGTGACCGTAACAGTAAAAACAGTAAAGTAAACCTCTATTCGCTAGTATTAAATACTGTAATATATGTGAAATTCACTGAATCAAGATTACAATAGTGGTGCAGTGAACATTACAGAAGGATCGGTACATACTACCGATCCGATCCGCACGGACCGCCGGATGAATTCATGACGCCATCCTCAATGAATGGATTGCATTACCTCATGGCATCACCGAAAAACATTTATTTTTGACATTTCTGTGACAGTCGTCACACCACTCCACATTTCCACATAGCAATGAAGGGGTTTTGTAATAAATAACACCATTTTGGATGGCACATCTTATTCACAGATCGTGTACAGTTGAGAGTTTTTATTGGAGCAAGACGTGTTTGTGTTCCGCAACTGTTTCGGCTGACTTTTATGGATATGAGGTAAATGCAAGAGCTTTTTTCTTGTTCTCGCGATGGCATGGACGCGTATTCAGAACTAGATACCGAGGTCGCCACCTCACTTACAAATGCATTTCGGGATTATTTTACAGATCGCAACTCGTATAATATAGTGTAGTGGTCAAGATAGTCGAGTAGCGTTCTTAATTGTATTATAAGCGATGTGACTTACAAGTACCGATTAATTATAAGTATATCCGAACATATAGCTATGAATTAACCGTGTGTTTATTTAATTATTATTTTTTATGAATATTTTTTTACAATTTATAGTGCCGTCTAAACTATAGTCTATATCCTTAACATAAGTTAGATCTGTTTATATTATCCGTCAAAGTCACATGATAATTCGTAATTGCAGCATCGAGGAACAGTGCAGAATAGCGACTGGATCGGTAAAATCTACTGATCCGCAGGTCAGCACCACTTTAGAAGTGGCACTGGTAACCATAAATGATAGTCATATTCAGTTGCCTATAATTGTAACATTTACTGAACTGCCGTGTTGTCCATATACGTACTTGGAAGATCAGTAGATTTAACTTGGTTTTCAGTAAAATATAAGGTTCTTCTTTCTGCGTGTATGTGTTACCGGCAAAGCCCGAAGTGGCGGCAAACCTAAGTTTGGCTAGGTAATGCGCGTATTGCGGATGCGTTTTAGGCCCAGTCCGAAATACTCGCTGATTTCGGGCTTTGCCTGGAATGAATGCAAGCAAACCTAAATGTGCCGAATGTGTTTTAGGCAAAGTTCGAAGCAACTTCACCTTGCTTTAGTTTAGGCAACGTAAGATGTGCCAAGTATGTTCTGGGCAATGTAAAAATGCACAATTGTATCAATGTACGTATATACATATATATGGTTATGTTTTAAAAAGTAGCATTGAATGAAAATAGTTATAATATACTGGTTACTTGCTAACGCAAGATGTCGAATTATGAAATTTTGAATTACAAATGCAATTTCGCCTTCTTGCACTTGCGCAGCTTTGATGTACAATTTTTCACATAACTAAATCTTAAAAAGTCTAGCCCACTCAACACAGAATTTTAACTACTAATTTTTTGTAATGATAAGAGAGTGGTATATCACCCATTTTCAAGAAATTAAATTTACATTCTCTTATCAGATTTTTGTAGTACAATGAAGAAATTATTTCGGTTTTCGTTCCTATTTTATAGAAACCATCATAAAATCTTTTTAAAACTACGCCAATTAGAATTACAATTTGTTCGGATTGAATGAAATGTGAATTTTATGATTTCTTAATGTCTTTCAACTTATCCATACATTTATCTTTAAACATCATCTCACTCACATTGTGAGAAGAGATATTTACAGTGTAATTTTCGTTCACTTTAAATGAAGATTATATTATCACACAAGAATTCTTGTTGACTGTAGCACGCTCTCTGATGTGTTAGTTACACGTCAAGATAATAATAGAAACCTTTATTTGAGAAACGTGCTGAGAAAGCATCAATTTCATTCTAGTATTTACAAACTTTTGATATCGTAGGATTCGTAAGCTGGACAATGCGAAGCGAATGTTTTGTTTCGTAACTTTGCCTATGACACATTGGCACACATTTCCCTAGTCATACTTAGGTTTGCCGATACTTCGGGCTTTATTGGTAACACATAATATGTGTCCAACAGCGCGAGTTATCGCACACCGCTGTGTTTAGAGGGTCCCGACCGTGATATACACGTCGCACGAAAAACTTGTTAATACAAAAAATGTTGGAAATTGAGTCCCCTACAACTTTCCTATTTGAATATGCCACTTATTTTCAATACAAATAGTCAAAAAGTGGAAGAAACTGCGCCAATTTCCTAATTTTCCACATTTTTTGCTTATTGTTAGCAACAAATATTTTTTTTTACAATAATATCGTCTTGATGAAAATGGTAGAGAGACTCGAATTCTCTACAAATTTGTCAGTTACCTTTTTCGTCGAGAAATGCAAAATACGCGTGCAAATCGACGAAAACACAAAATCCAAGATGGCAGACACTTCCGGTAATTATTTCTTGTACAATTATGTGACTTCTTCATCTGCTTCGCGGGGGACACTTAACTGCGTCAAAAAATCTCAGCCCGCGGTTTTTCTCTTTCTTATATCGAATTTGATCTATAGTCATTGGGCTAACTCTGTTTTCAATCTTTTTTGTTTGCGATCGGAAAAGAGGATACATATTTCAAATAATCTAGAATTTCGGTCATTCAATTGAAAATAAATTATGACTTCTTTTGTCAGTCCGTTCTCGACCGTAGCGTTGTGACTGGCACGTAAGTTGGTCTGGCCATAATCGGACGACACCACTGACGGCGCGACGAGCCAGGGGTTCCAGAACAGCGTGGTCTGGTATCTGTATCCGGCTGACTAAAGCATACATGCACTACTGATTGCACACGGCACCACAATGCTTCCACTTATTGTTAGTCCAGGCGCCCTATGACAAATGGGCAGCAACTGATAACTGAAATCTCATTTCAGATTGTTGTAGTGTTAGCATGTAGAACAAAGCCTATATATTTCAGTCTAAAGCCTAGTACCCATTGTATGTGTAAACAATCGTTGAAGTTAGCAAATTAACAATTTATTTATTTCACATCTACATGATGTCGCATAATAATAAAAAAATTAATGAGAAAAAAGAGTTAAAAATGTTTTTTTTTTCAACTGCTTTGAGCTGTGGCTTATGAGGATGGTTTTTCATTGAATTTCAATTCTGTAGGTGTATAGAATAATGGGTAAGACTCCCGACTGCTAGGCGTTAGAAATTTTATTTGTAATATAATGTTTAAAAATGTAATATATGTATACACTCTAAACAGGACCATTGACACTTGTAGTCAAAATCAATTATTATATATTTTTTGAATACCTATTTTTTATATCTTTAGAGTATAACAATAGTGAGTGTTAAAATTAAACAAAAAGCTTCAAATTTACACTTTTGTAATTATAAATAATTTTCGGACCATATTCAGTCAGTACTCGGGCTCCGGCAATCTGTACTGGGCCAGTGTGTTTTTCCACCTATGTAGTACGAACCTTCAAAAATCGAAATTGGCCCCAATTTGTTGTCCAGGATTGGGCCGACATCATCTTAATAGATGGACCATTTTTTACAATTAAACTGCATAAAAGTGGCTTCAAAAAGATGATATGTTTTTTCCTCATCAACAAATTAAATAACTCTGTCAATATGAAATTTATGGGGTCATTTTTTCTGTTTAAATAATTACTGCTACTACAATTTTGAACATACAAAGCTGAAATTTACATTAATTATAGAATGAGAGCTATACTATTTGTTAGAAAATTTACAAGGTAATGCATTCTTATTTTGTTGTTGATCATGGTGATTGATTATGGAAGAAGCCATTATGCACTCTGCGGTGGCAGAGTGGGCGAAGCCCCTGTCCCATCGTATGGTTATTAGACAATTTTCGAAGTATTTTTTATTTTATTTATTTATTTTTTTCATTAAGCAATTTTTCATATGAAAATCTGTGAAAGAATAAGGTTACTGCTTTATAATTATAGTAAAGTAACCAACAGATTTGTAACCAGCACAGAAAGCTAGCCCGCATCCATTAACTAAGTTGACCCTTTTCTGTGCACTTTTTCATAATTCAGACACGATTATAAAAAATAAATTCAGAAAGCGCTGCTTCATGAATTTCAGAACAACTAGTAGAACTTTTTGAAGCTATGCTTCTTAAAGGACGATAGGCCGCGGGGATCGAACTGAAAAATGATGTAACACAACGTAACGTAACGAAAGTGAGTCATCTTCATGGAGACTATATATAGACTATATAATATAGACTATATATAGTCTCCATGGTCATCTTATGACTCTCAGACGTTAGCAACAGCTCTCCCCCACTCTCTTCTCTTCCTCTCTCTTTCTCTCTCTTCGGTCCGCCGCCCGGCCGCTCAACTATGCTCTGCCCGTCTATGAGTGTGTGAGTAACTATGCATGCGTAGGTTACATGTACACACAAGTAGCGTCAGTAGCGATCATCTGCTGTGCTGTGCGCTGCGCGTAGTCACTGTCCCGCCAATTCTGAACCGTGCATATTTTGTCGCTGTACTTCGCGTGCATTTAAAATGAATAGTTCAATATTGCCGAATTTCGGAGCCGATGATGTTTATTTCAATATATTATGAACATTTTCATGCAAATAGATAAGTATAATCATCATACTTATCTATTTGCATGCAAATGTTCATAATATATTGAAATAAACAATAACTCATCTCAATAAATACTCGCTTTTTTTTGCCGGCGTGCATGCATACAGAAGGAAGGGAGAGCTGTTCTTTCAATTGATACATGCAATAAGAATAAAATTTTCATTCTTCTTTCAATGCTTCAGAAGTATAGCTTCTGACGGCGATCCCCCGACCACTCTCATTTTTTTTTCTATTTTTGTCCATACTTGAGTTTTATCAAATAAAAATTGAAGGAGTTAGTTTATTTTTTATAAGAGAAAATATTAACATCACTTGGAAGCCTATTTTATGCAATTTAATTTAAAATGTTCTCTACCCATGAATTTACTTTATAGAACATCCAAACATGTAGAAATCTGTTAAAAAAGTCAATTTTTTAATGAAAAATGTGTTTTTGGCAAAAATAATAACTATTTTGAGTAACTTCAGATTTATATTTTAAATTAAGCAACCGAAATTTAATAATTTGCGCACACCTTTATAAAAAGAAACGAAGGAATTTCTTTTTTGAAACGAAGGAATTACTTTTCACCAATTTTAACTGATGCATTTGCACAAGGTTTTGCAGTACGTTTGTGTGATCTCTCATCTTTGATCACTGATGTATAAATGTGTATATGTATATGGATGAAGTGGTTCCCTCGGTTCTTTTTCCGAAAATTTCTCGTCAAATGTATTGTAGCTTAGGGAGCCCGGTCCCGCAGGGGCGAGTCAGTGGTCCCATGCAGTTGTGGTCAGACCACCGCGCGCCTGACCGTCAGAGCCTATAGTATCTCAGTGACCAGGCAACTCCTAAAAGCTAGAAAATACAAAAAAGTGCTAGCTTTTCCTAGTCTGCGCACAATGAAGATATACAATATTTATTCAACTAATATCATTATTACAATTGAAGCAATAATTTCCAATCAGGTAATTTCAATTTGTGCTACGAATATCGTATTGTAGAGATTTCTATCATAGGAGAAAAAAGAGCCATGTAGAATATGTCGGAACCTGCGATTTATGGGAACACACATAATATTACCTAAATGAGTGAATGTTGAACTTGACTTTCACCTTCACAGACTTCATGCGGCTGGAAATAACAAATATTGTCTTGTTGAAATTTAAATTAGAAAAACTGGATGCCAATCTTTATTATTGAGTGATATTAAAATTACTCTTTCTGTAAATTGATGAAAAGAAGACCTAGCTTTGAAAATAGTTATATTTATCCTTATTAAAAAGATGATGATAAAATTTTCCTTTTTAGGTGTATATATTGTCATCACCAGTTTTCAGCAGGTGCTGGTAGCTTACTGCCAAAAGCAAAAGCTGAGCATTTTCAACAAAAAAAAAAATGATTATTAATTACATTTCTGCCGTACAAGTTGAAAGAAACTTATTTCTGTTCAGCTTTAAACGTAGAAAATTAACGAGAACGGGTTTGTCTCGTAAAAGTGTTATGGAATATATTTTTTATAAATGTTTCAACATCATTCCTACACATTGATGAATTTCTTTCCCATTCTGTAAAAAAACTGTACATTTTTCGTTATTTGCACTAACAAAATCGACATAATGTTGTTCATAAAGAAAAATACAGTGGAAAAATGCCGCAAGTTGAGAGCCATTTTTTTTTGTTGGGTGATTCTGAAACCGATCTATTCAGATTATAAAATTGTCCAATTAGGAAAAGAAAACAATCCGAAGTATTTTAATGCATTTCTCAATAAATTTCTAAAATTTAAAACATGCTTTTTGCAAAAATTTAAATAAAAAGAAGAATTCTTTCTAGAAAATTGAGGTAAAATATGTAAACTCAATTAAAAAAAAATCGTAAGAATTATTCATAAGAAAACCCTGCAGATTGGAAAGAATCATAAGTTTAGTGTCTTTATTTAAAAAATTTTATTCACAAATCACTGAAAAATTTTAATACATTATTCACTTCCTTTCAAGAAATAAATACTTCTATACTTCCGATCTGATAAAAATATTATCTCTAAAATCATTAATTGTTTAATATCTTCTGACGGACCTTTTTGACTAAAGATTTTTTAAGAGATTCGAAAAATGTTGTGAAGCAAAAAATTATAGTGATTTTTAGTGTTTGTACTTTTTTCGACTCTAATGAGGAATAATTAATTCAAAATCTGAAGAAAAAAGGTTTTCTCTAAATTAAAATTCTTTCAATATGACTTAAAGCAAACCAATTTTTGAATTAGATTTGCGTTCACTTATTCAAAAAAAAATTATAACGTCCGTTCCTAAATTATTTAAGTTATTCAATTGAGACAAATCAGTTATTGTTTCTTTAGTGTCCATAGTAAAGGAGTTCAGAAACATACGTTATGATTTTTGGTTTCAAATAATCAAACAAAATTTCAAAACAAAGTATTACTTTGTTTAATTCAAATTGAAAAAAATAATATTTCAAACAAAAAATATTTCTTAACATTATGAATTCAATGTCATTATTCACCGACAGAAATAGTGCGTAGAAAGATGGACCATAAGTTTTGTGCCAAATAGAAAAGTTTTGTATACAGATGCGCAATAGTACGAAATTGAAACATAAGAATTATTTACATACCTTATCTTTTTATCTTTACTTTATTTCCGTTAAAAACTAGAAACAATTAATTCTATTTTCTTACAAAAACACTACGCAGTTTGATAAAACGCAACGTCATGCACCTGCCGAGTGTCAACTACACAACCTTATATTGAAAACAACCGATAGGAAAAGTTTACTACCAAATTAGTAACTGAAATCACTGAAGAATAAGTAAATATTTTTAAAAATTGACTATGACATGAGTGACCGAATAGAAAACAAATAAAAGGACCTAATTAGAAAGTCCGAAAAACATATTTTAGATGTAAACGCCAGAACAACTAAAAGCAAAGTCCGTGGAATATCCCAAAGACTTCCTAAAATTTGTTAAGGGCACTGGGCGTTTTGAGAACGTTATTTGGTTCTTATTGTTAACATTTTTTACGTATCTCTTATAGTTTCGGTCGCAAATTATATTTTTTATATGTAGTGTATGTGGATTTTAATTTTCTCTTCCGGCATATTTTGCCGGATTTTAATTTACTGTTCCGGCATATTTTGCCAGATCTGAATTTTCTCTTCCGGCAAGGCACTCCTGTGACTGGTTACGGAAATAATGTTGGTCAAACCCCTAACCCTTTCCAACGTTTCCTAAAGGGGGGGAGAAGGAAGGCACCCCTGTGACTGATTACAGAAATATTGTTGGTTTAAATCCCTCCCCTTTCCAACGTCTCGTGGGCGGCAGGAAGGCACCCCTGTGACTGGTCACAAAAGTTACCGATCTATTACCATGAATTTCTTGAATTTCCTAAAATTATCGTATATTTCCATGCATTACCATAATTTAAAAAATGTATGAAAATATGTGTGCGTTACCATAATTTCTAAAATTTGTGGAAATTTATGAAAACGTTAAAAAAATGATGAAATTTGTTGAAATTAATTAAGTTTGTGGTTGTGAAAGTTGTGGAAATTCATAATAATTTACGGAAAATTATGAGGCGATTAAAAGTATGCCACAAGAGAAAATTAAAATCCGTCATATTTTTCCGGAACAGAATACTCTACCTTTTTTATTTTTAATAAAACAGAAAATGTGCGTTTTATCAAAAAAATGGTCACATGTAAAGCACATGTAAAGCGTCATATAGAAAAAAAGTTTTGAAGTAAATTTGTAGATATTTTTGAGTTGAACAATCTTACTCTTTAACCTTTTTTCAAATCTCATATAGTTTTGCTGCAAAACAGAATTTTTGGTTTAAAAAGAAAAGCATTTTCGATCTATAAAACCAGCAGCGTTGGTCAAACATGGCTGGCTAAAAAACTCGTCATTTTTTTAGGCCTTAAACAATCTTACTAAAGCGCAATCAAATCTTATAATTCCTTTAAAAGTTATCACATAAAACCGATACCTTCTCATTCAGATGAGAATGTAATAATATTATTTTTAGTAATCAAACATATAATTACTAATACAATAGTACATTTCTCACTAATTTAGATTCAAAGAGCATTAATAAGTATCATCTTGTCAAACATCAAAGAAGCGATATTTCATTTCTTGTTCAACGAATTCCTGTGCTGATAAATAAAGCGAAGAAAATAGATAATTTCAAACTATTATATTTTACTGAAGAACAAAAAATGAAAATCTGTAAAAATGCAGGCATTAGTTATTATCGAATGCAAATAATTTGTGTAATTGTCATAAATATGGCATATAACTTGATGAACTATATTCATCATGATAGAATTAAATTTGACTATTTGAATTTGATTCTAATTTTCTACAGGGTCCCATTTACCGCGTTTCCTGGAAATATTTGTCACATATATGTATTAAATTATTTTGTTTGCAGATCGAAATTTTAATTTTAAAGTTCAAGAGTAAGAAAAATGAGACATTCATGTTCCTGCTGTGGCACAACCCGTTAATTTTTGCCAGATCTATTGGAAATTTAAGCTTCTCTTAAAATATTAATTCTGTAATATGACAAATTTCACTTCACAACTTTACACTTTAGAGATTTCACATATTTTTTAATATAAATACCTCATAGAAAGAAAAACGGAAAAATCTGGAATATATAGGGTATTTAAATCAGGTCTTGCTCAAATCATCCTATAAATTTGACTTTAATTCTAGGATTTTCTTCTAACATAACTATTTGAATAAATTTTCAAGATTTTTGCTAATCGTGAATAGGGAACGAAAAAATTTTTTTGGTTCAAAATTCAACTATTTTCTTAACATTTTTTTAAATTAATTTTTAACCGTGAATTTGACTACTTCCTACGTGGTTGAATATTTATCTTCTTTAGTTGAAAATTCAAGTATTGGGTTGAAAATCAATGTATTGTGTTTAAACTTTGTATTTTATGGTAGAAAATTAATCTTCTTGGTGGCAAATTAACCTTTTTTGGTTACAAATTCATGTGTTTTCTTGAAACTGAATCTTTTTGGTTTAAAATTCATTTCTTTAGATTGAAAAGTAGTTTTATTTAAAAAAATTAATTTTTTTAACTGAAAATTTAATTATTTTATGTTTTAATTATTTGTATTATTATTACTAACAACATACATAGAAACAAATAATCAAAATTT
>CAKNWW010279038.1:10599-29367 GCA_932074435.1 Andricus kollari
AACTATTTTGTTCATAACAATTATAAATGTTTAGTTTTACAAATATTTTTTATTTCATAATATCGCCTATAAATTCATTTTTTATTTTAACGAAAATGAAAAATGTATTGCTGATACCACGTATTTGTGTATAACATTTGTCCACATCAATATCTTTCTAAACTATAAAATGTACTTACATGCGATAATTACTTATGAATGCATTTTTATTGGTTCAGACTACATTTTCGTTATTTGCTCTTCAATAAAAAACAATAGTTTGAAATTACTATTTCTTTCTTTTCATCTATCAATACGTAAATTATACCACTAAAAATAAAGTTGCATTGAAACAAGAAATTCATTGGTTCGAATACGGGCGATAAAATATTTTTTGCTAAAAACTACATATTTCCTGTATAAATAAAATTTACTTGATTGAAGAAAATCAAGATTAGTACATTTTCTTGAGTCAACAAACATTGTCTAGCACAATAAATACAATTTTTTCAGAATATTAAATTAAGAAGTATAGCGATACAAAATTTATCATTTACGACGAGTGTTATTTCCTCATGGAAAAAATAGTTGCGTAAATAGTGACTATTCTATGACTCATGGATATTGGGAAAAGTACATAAAGGTATCAGGTTTTAATAAATAATTGCAGGAAAGGAAATTAATTGTTAATAACAGAGTACTGAAAAAAAACTACGTGTGAAAAAACTGTGCCATATACCCATATTGATTGTGATATATTATTTATTTATGTTAAAAGTAATCAAAGTTAAGAAATAATTTTTGTTTGGTGAAAAAACATTAAATTGATGCGTTTGAGAAATAAAAAAAAATCATTTCGCTTGCCTGTAATATAATGATAATTCATGCATTGCTAATTATATACATTTTTTCAAATACTCAATTAAAACTACACTCACATTCATTAGTTTCTAAAATTAGATATTACAATTTCTATTAAATGAGGAGTGGATGCTAGCAAATAGACCATGAAGAATTATTGATCTGAAAATTATTTATTGTATAAATTGTCAACCGAAACCCCTTTTAAATTGTAGGAAACGCAAAAATTGAACAGTTTCAAAATTTGAACGGATCGGAACTTTGAATCTGTTAAAAGAAACATATTTCAAATTTTATTTTATTTTTAATAATATGATTTATAAATTGTTATCACTTTAAGAAAAAAACAAATAAAGATGAAATCTGATAAATGTTTAAAAATGAAACACTTGGAATTGAAAACGGAAACTCGACGTTTCATTTTGAGGCGCCACCCTATTATAATGATAAGCAACAAAAAAATGCATTTTTACAGTGATTCGGGAAATTCACTAATTTTTTAAATTAAAATTATTAAACATATATATATATATAATTATTATAATTAAAATCAATCACTAATCATGCTATACATGTTTTCCGAATGTAATTAACAAACATTATAATCCAATAATCTTTTCAATCTGTGGAATAAAGCAATTTTGAAAATGCGTTACGTTTCTCGAGGTTTAAAATAACGAACTTCGTCGGATTGAAATTTAAATTAGAAAAACTATAGGTCATTCTTTATTATTGACCAAGGATCACTGGCAACTGTACTGTTATCAAATTTTTTTTTTTTTTTTTGCTTGAAAATTGTAGTATTTGGTTCAAAATGTAATTAGTTTGTTGAACATTCAACATCTCTGTTACACGTACATCTAATTTAATTAACATGCAACTTATTTTTACAAATTCCTCTAATTAGCTTGAAAATGGAATAATTTTATTTCTTTTTCTTTTCCTTTTTGGCTTGAAGGTTCATACTCTTTTGTAGAAATTTAATCTTTTTTGCTTACAATTGCAACTTTCTTGTTAAAAAGTAATCTGCTTTGGTTGAAAATTAACTTCTTTGTTGACAATTCACATTTCCGGGTTGAGCGTCCGGCCGTCCGTGCACATGGTGAACCATCAGGAATAATCATTCGTGGCCCTCATTTTCACGAAAGATCGTTTAACCTGACTGATTCGAATTAGCATCAAAGACACTCACTCCTTATTAGTCCTGGAAATCTTTGAACATATACTGAAAATGCTGTTCTACGAAATTTGTGAATTTTCAAAGAAAAAAAAAATGGAAAATTGAATATGATGAAGGTCAGCATCATAAAGGCTATAAAGTAGTTAGCTTCGATAACCTAATGTAAATTTTCACAAGGCACGTTAATAATTTTCAGCTTTACTGACTATACGGTGATTTAAATTATAATTCATTTTCCAGATTCCTGAAAGAAAAGACTGAATATGTCAAAATAATTTTGTTGGTATTGTTTGAATTTTGATCTATATTCTTACTGAAGAAAAATTAAATTAAATACTTTTTTATTTTGGTTGAAAATATCTGGTTAACGAACTTACCCTTGATTTTGTGACGCTTAAAAAGTTTCTGAAAGGCTGACTCGATTGGACAAATCCTTCAAAAGTTAGTGTTGACTTATTTTAGGATGTTCCTTTCATGGCTCGATAGAGTTAAATAATAGCTGGATAGCAATTTCTTTTGCGTTTTAAATAAAGAAAGAAGAAAAACATGCAACTCTTTCTGAGTCAATATCGGCTTTTTTAGGACACGCCATACCTTAGACAAGTGTTTTTCTCGGAGGTGGTTGCTTCTTTCAGTTAAATTTTTAACTAAAGAGATGAATTTGTTACTAAAATGATAAATCTTAAAAACGTGAATCTTCAACAAAAGAGTTCAACACTTAATCTAACAGATGATTTTTGAATCCAGAAGGTTAATTTTCTAAAAATGTAATAGCACTTTTTTGTTTAAAAGAAAGTAATGCATTAAAGTTAGACAGTATTTTGTGTCTCCTGTAAAATTTGGGTCTTGGCACTTACGCCCTTGTGCCCTAATTCCCTTAAAATAAATAAATTTTATTCCATAGTTCTGGTACCTTAGCATAAAATGAAATTTGTTCCTATACAGATCATGAAAATTAGAAAGTTGAATATGATTAAGAACAGCAGGTCCCATATGCTCTTAAGGAAAATCAGATTGTAGGATATGATGACGTAAAATAAGTATTAAGAAAATACTTCTGAATTTGTTCATTTTAATAACTACCAGAGAATAATTAGAAATTTGTTTCTTTCAGTTCCATAACAGAAAGAGCAAAATATATTAAAAGATTGAACCTTGCTGGTGGTGCCATGGTATAGATCCTAGATCATTACGATTTTAATGGAGTATGTTCTGGAGGAAAAGTTTCACTTCTTAGGGCTTTGAACAGAGTTCTTCGCAACTGATCTATTTTTGTGCAGAGAAAAGACGTATTATCTACAAAATAGTTAAATTTTCGACCTGAAAATGTGATTTTTTAACGAAAGAAATAAATTTCTTCCAATTACTTGAATTTTCGAGCCGAAAAGACGATTTTTTACCAAAAAGTTGAATTTTCGACAACAAAATATTAATTTTTAACCAAAATAAGTCCTGGATCTTTCAAACAGAAGAGATTAACTTACAACCAAATAGTTTCATTTTTAACCAATACGAATTCATTTTCAACTATAAAGATTAGCGCTGAATGTTCATCTAGAAAAGATCAATTTTAACCAAATATGGCATTGCTAAATTTGCAGTTGAAAAAATTGATATTGAACTAGAAAGAAACGAATTTTCAACAAAATAGTTCAATTTTTAACTAAAGAGATGAATTTGTTAATAAAATGATAAATCCTAAAAAACATGAATCCTCAACAAAAGAGTTCAACACTCAATCTAAAAGATGATTTTTAAACAAAGATTAATTTTCTAAAAATGTAATAGTTAAATATACACCCAAACAGATAAATCTTCAATAAAAAAATATAGAAAAATCAATTTTTTGCAAAGAAGGTTGTCTTTCAATCTATTATTTGAATTTTAAACAAATGAGATGAATTCCGAACCACAAGTATAATAGACCTTTCAACCAAAAATAGTTACACTTTTTTATTAGCTTCTGTAGTGATTTGTGAAATTAATTAATTCTACAAATTAGAAATTAATGACCTTGAGTCGCTAAATGAATGGTCTAATTTTCGACGTACGTATTATAAATGTCAATCTTTCTTGTCTTATGATAAAAATTATTAAAGTGCGGTTTTTACATCTTAAATTAAAATTGACTTATTGAGAAATATTGATTCAACTATAATAATATTTTTTTGTATTTATAATATGGTAGAATAAAATATAGGCAAGATGTCGGTTTCTTTTCGAATTTAGTACTTAACGCAATTTTGAAAAATTATGAATGAATATTATAAATTAATGACACTGGGTCTCTAAATGAATGGCCTATCATACTGTACAAGTTATGCAAGTGCATGTGCCAACATCATAATCAACAGATCATTCCAATCTGTGAAATAAAATAATTAAGAATATTCGTGATGTGTATTATAATTTTTCAAAATTACGTTAAGTACTAAATTCGAAAAGAAACCGACATCTTGCCTATATTTTATTCTACCATATTGAAAATACAAAAAAATATTATTATAGTTGAATCAATATTTCTCAATAACTCAATGTTAATTTAAGATGTAAAAATCGCACTTTAACCATTTTTATCATAAGACGAGAAAGATTGTCATTTATAATACGTACGTCGAATGAAAATAAACAATTCATGCTAACATGTGTAATACTAACCAAAATAAATCTTTGTTAAACATGACTTTTATCTTTAGAGACGTCACGACATTTTAAATAACAAACCCCGTCGGAATAAAATGAAAATTAGAAAAACTGAAAGCGATTTTTTATCATTAGGTGCTGCTCAATTATTTCAAAACTAAATAATTATTTATTCAAATTTATACCCAATTTATGTAAAAGCGACATTTTTTATACAGTCCAGAATGGCCAAACCTCCGAAAAACAAAGTATTCGATTTTTCGAATTAGAACTTTACATTAAATTCTTTTTTGAAATTTGATTTTTTCGTCAATTTTACTTTTAATTTCAAACGTGCATAGAAAAGGCAATTAATAACTGATTTTAAAGTTCTATGACTGAACTATTTCATTTTAAAAATTAATTTTAGGCAAACTATTCACCATACACTTATATCAAAAACTTAAAAAATAAAGCGATTTTGAAAGTTTTCTAGAAATTCACTCAATTTCTTGAAACTTAAAAGGGTTGTTAATTTGCAATTTTCAAATTCAGTGTTCTCGCTTTTGTATAAAATCATACGGTATGTTATATTTACTACAAAAGATACTGTGCATACAATTCACCATTTTCACATCGATTTAATTGCAGTAGTCCATACTTTTACGTAAATGTTATATGCAAAATCATAAATTTAAGCTTGTTTAAAAAAGCCTCAGAGTTATTTCTATGCATTTTAGTTTTTATGGTACAGTGAATTTTCGGAATGACCCCTTTTAACGGATTTAATGATTTATTTGGAAAATATGGCTTTCATATAAAAATATTCTACAGTAAAACTGTGTATTTCTTAAAAAGATAACTTCTGTGTAAAATATTTTTTTTAAATCATCATTTTTCCAAAAAATCTAACAAAAATAATAATTACCCTGATTTTTTATAATATTTGTCAAAAAACGAGCTATACCATGAAAAGTATGCTGATTAGAGAAAAATATTGTACAAAAAAAATAAAGATCTCAATAAATTACACATTTTTTCATGTAGTCAATACTTGAAAAGTGACACTAGTTTTTACGAAGACAATTAAAAGTTTTTATTTGATCTAAATCGATAGAATGCGTATGTGTTAATACGAATAAACTTAATTTGTTAAGCCTAAAAGCTTCTCGCAAGTAATTAATGTTTCTTTAATTTAAGGAAGAAGCACCAACGTTATCAATTCATTAATTACTTACGAAAAACTGTCAGGAAAATTGCCTTCATTATTTCAAAATTAAATTTATTGACACATACGCATATAAATTATTATATTAAAGAAAGTTAAAATTATTTTTACGTCACGCCTTGACAAAATTCAAGATGAAAAATCTGGTCTGAGTGAATCTTATATTAAAAAAAATCATTCAAGAAGATTAAATTTTTTGTAGGAAACAGAAAAATTTATCATTTTTCTACCAAGTAGTTGAACTCTTAAACTAAGAAATTTTCGTGGTTAACCGAAAATGAAATAATTGCATTTTTATTTAAAAACTGAACCAAACTTGTTTAAAAACGTATCTTCTACAAAACGGTTTAATTTCCTGTCAAATAGTTGAAATTTCAAGGTAGAAAGACGAATTTTCTACAAAACAGTTCAATTTGCTGCCAAGCTAGTTGAACTTCCAAGAAAAAAAAAACGAATTTTCCACAAGTCATTTGAATTTTCAACAAAAAATTTCACCTTCAAAGAAACAGTTAAATTTTTAACCAAATAGTTTAATGTTCATGTAAAAAAATTAATTTTAAATTAAAAACAGAGTTTTGAACAAAGTTTCAAATGATATTTTCATAAATGTTTCATCTTAAAAGATTAGAAGAAAACGGAACAAACTATATTTTCAAAAATTAGGTTTCGAATTTTCAAAATGCATGCATCTTTTTGTAGTCATGAAATTTCTACTTTCTATTAATATCTTGACAAAGGAGGCAATGGAATAATTTCTGATATTAATTCTCACGGAGAAAAGACATCCGTATTGAAATTTTTTGGTTATTCGTGAATATATATATATATATATATATATATATTTTCTAAAAAATCAAAGCATAATTTTTATATCCAAAGCGGACGTAACAGTATTTCAAGTGACCATAAAAATTGAAATAATAAAAAGTTGATAACTGCCTCATGTTGAATGACAAAGATAGGATAATCAGACAGAATTACATTTGCGCAACATGAATATTGATCTAATTTCGTAAATACTAACTGCGTGTTAAAATTATTTGTATTTTCAAGCCTTGACAAGATTCGAGATAAAAAATTTCATGTTTATGGCTCTGATATTAACAAAATAATGGTTTTGTTGGAAAATATTCAATACTTGTTTACGATTATTTTGCATCATGCAATAGTTTTATGATGAAAAGAAAACAGCGATATTATAATTTTAATGAATCTAGCGGAATACATTTGAAAAATTTGAGATAATTATTGTTTCTGTATTTTTGTAATATCGCCAATTCGAATATCAAACCCAAATTTTCGAAAAAAATGTTTTTTTCATCGTTTTAACGTCTATCTACAACAAAAATTTTATTTCTGATTACAGATTCATCACATCAATGAGTCAAGCTTGTTGAACCTACAGATTTCTTTTACATGCAAAAAACAGTTACGTTCAGAGTTAAAGTTGAGATGAAAATTAGCATATCAAAAGTTGCTAATTCACTTTAAGCGAAAATCTCTCTTGTATGGTTAATTGAAGAAATATCCTGGGTTGTGAGAAACGGCAAACATTCGTAAAATGGGTTACTCTCACCCCTCTCACCAAACCTCGTGTGGTTTGGAAAGAGATAATGTTTTGAAAGTTCTGTGGACCAATCGATTTCTTTCAACCAATCGACTTTTGTTCAATTGTTTTTCTACAAACGGATTGGTCACATTTCATAGGCTAATTTTTATCTTGACTCCAAATGTGATTTTCGGTGTGGAAATATACCCCCGAAAAATAGGTGTTGGTGGAAAAGTGGGGGGAATAGTCGTCGAGAATGGTCTCTAAAATGTATGATATCCACAAAAGAAATACAGTTTGTCATAAATTAAGTGTTGTGTACATGTAATGGAAAGTATAAATACGCTTGAACGTAAAAAACCAAAGTACTGTATTTTTGTGAAGTTCTTCGAGGACGCTTCGTCAAATTATTATAGGTACGTCTACTTAGTTTCAATTGTACTAAGATCAAATTAACGAATAAAATTCCAGATTTTTAAATTGGGCTTGGCTAAGTTCACAGGTATTCGGTGAGCGTAGCAGAAAATATTTTCAGTGAGCCTGGATATTTCATTTTAACTTTGACATATAATCTTGTAAAATTTCTAAGCTGAATTTATGTATTGAATTGAACATTTATTTTAAACTTCCAGGCCTGAGATTTTAGCCACGAAATGAAAGCATTTGATAGTATACAATAGTTTCTTGGGCTACTATTATTTTAAGAATCTACTATGATTACATCTTAATGACTTTATTCTTTTCAACTGATATTCTAAAGTTAAAGCTTGAATGTACTGTTTGAAAAATGTTCCTGCTAATATGATTTAAGGCTTCAAGAAATGAAGAAAAATAAGATGTTTAGAATTTAAAAGTTTGTGAGTGGATAATTTTATGGATTCCAAACTACTTAAAGTAATTAACCATACAACAAAATGAAATTGAAATGAACTGAACTAGAGCATGTTGAAAAACAAGATAATAAGGATAAGAGTTTTTTACATTCAAATCTATTTAAGTAATTTTTAACTCTTTTAAGAGCGATACGACATTTTTTGTTAAACACAGTTTTGATAGGGAATTTAACGCCCTTTCCATTAATGATAAGTACTTATTAAAATTAGAAATATTAGGCTTTACAAAATAAAGGTCAAAAACAAACTTGAAATTTTGGATGATAATCAATAATGATAATAATTACTCCAATCAGGGCTGCATTTAGGATTGTGGGGACCCTAGGGTATCATTCCTTGCTGGCCTCTAAAAAAAAAAAAAAAAATCCATGTAGGAAAATATAGGTTTTTCCCTTCGAGAACTTTGAAGCTAAAAAGTGAAATAACCATAATATTTTTCCCTTCAGTTTCAATAAATTTTTTTCACGCACTTTTCGTTGTTTGTTGCCATTTGTCGAAAAAAAAACAAATATTTGACCGTGAAAGTGAAAGTTCAAAAATAAATTTGATTATTCTTTATAGAAAAACACTCTTTTTCGTCTAGAACGAACGCTGTACTAGAAAAAAGTGTTTTATCGTCAGAAGAAAAGTTAACAATCGCCGAAATAGACGATTTCCACGAAAATCAAAAACACTTCATCTCCTCCCCCATTCTGTAAATATTTGCCCAAATAACAAAAATTTTCCTCCTCAACTGCTGCCCAATGACATAACACCATACAAATTTTTCAGTTTTTCTAATATTTCGATTTAATTGTTTTCAGATGTATAAGTTAATACTTTTTCTTGGAATATGCTCATCGTTCGCTTCAGGTAGTAAGCCGCAAGAAAAGCTGCCAGTACATGATAATAAGTGTCAGAGTAAGTGATATGTATCATGTCAAGGACCGTTGATATACTACGTGAGCCTATTTTGAAAACTTTTTCCACCTTTTTTCTTTTTTATTGCCACAGAGCATCACACAAAGCTTGAATTTTCAAACAAAAAAGATTAAACTTAAGCCACAAATAGTTACATTTTTAAACAAATAGTTGAATCTTCAAACCAATTAAACAAAGTTTTTAGAAAACCCACGGAAAAAATTGTGCTTAAGGAGTTACCAAACTTATTCGAGATTAGCGAAAATAAAAAAAAATCAGTAATACTTTTGAGAAATGGTTTGAATCGAAAAAATAAACGTTGTTACTAAAATCTATATTATTATCAATTTTTCACCAAAAATAGAACAGTCGACTTTTCAGTTAAAAATTAATTTTTAACTACAGAGATTGATCTTCAACTGATAAAGTAAATTATTCACAAATTACTTTAAATTTCAGCTAGGTAGTTGAATTTTCAATCCGGAAGATGAATTTTATACCAACAAGCACGAACTTAAAATAAAGTACATAAATGTTCAATTAAGTTGCTGAATTTTCAACTAACAAGGTGCAATTTTCAACCAAAAATGGCATTGTTATTGATTTGTAAATATATATTATACTCTTCAATTAAAGATAATTTACCTTATTCTTTTATGCTCACATTTAATATTTTCGTAGTCTATTTTCTTTAATATTTTGTTTGGATGCTCTTCCATTCTGCCAAAAAATCTTCCGGCTAATCTGAAAATACATCGCTGAATATATTCAATTTAAATTTCCTCATACATTTGTACAATAGTTCTATATCTAGGACATTTACCAATTAATGGAACAAATTTTGTTGTATTCTTTAGAGTCCTAAGTAATTACAGTTACATATTAAATTTGTTAAATCCTTATACCAAAAAGGTCGATTTTCTATAAAAAAGCTTATTTTATAACCCAAATATATGAATTTTTAACCCAAAATGACGATTTTTCTACAAAGCGATTGAATTTTCAAGGTATACAGTAGTGTTTTATTACTAACTGACAATTGTGATATTTTATTTATTGTTGGATACAGATATATTAGAGTTGCTATTGCTCTTTACACTGAAATTACAATTTTTTAATTTGACAGATTTACAGTTTAAAGCATATATTTATAACCAAATGAGCGAATTTTCAATAAAATAAACGCGATGAATTTTTATAACAAATATTGTAATAGTTTAAATTTCAGATTGAAAAACAAATTTTTAACAACAAAAAACGAATTTTCGACTGAATAGTTAAACTATGAATCAGAGAGATTAATTCCCAATGAACAATTTTTTAGATGAATTTCCAAATAAAAACTATCAATTTTGAACCAAAAATAGAATAATTAAATTTTTAGTTAAAAATAATTGACTTTCAACAAAAAGAGTTGGCTTTTCTTATTGGGTTCTATTGATTCAGATCGAATTTGAGCGGAAAACGAGAAAAAGGAAAGTTTCTTAAAAACAGAGAAAAAAAGAGGAATTCTTTTTAAAAAGGGTGAGGACTATGAAGTCTGCATTTGGATACTTTAATTATAAAATCTCTAATTTTTTTTTCAAGTATTTCAACAAAATTTTTTTGCATGTATAATTTCCATTTGCGATGCTACATTCTTCGTTTACCCCTACTCTCTACATCCTCGATCGTCACAACACCTTTCAACCTCCCCCCCCCCCCCTCCACCACTTCCTGATAGTGTAACGTATTTTTTTAACATCCTCTTAAAATAAAAATATCTAAAAAAGGAAATTGTGTCATTTTTAAAACTAAATCTTTTTATCATTAATTTCTAGAAATCGTTGGTTGTTACTATACTAATAATGATGCACCGATATCTGACAGAACGCTAAACATAGATAGGATCGATGTTTCTCTTTGTACTCACTTATTTTACAGTGCGGTTGTACTTGAAAAAAACGCTTCTGTACAATTGATTGATGAAGGTGGAGATTACATCAACTTTAAAGGATTTCAAAGGATCAACAATCTTCGAAAAAAAAACAGACTCTTGAAAACCTTAGTTGGCATGGGAGAAGCGTTTGTTAGTGAAGATGTGGAAAATAAGTAAGTTTAATATTTTTATCCCAGATGAAAGACAGAATTTTCTATTATTAAAATTGATAGAAAGTTACGGATAGAGTCATTAAAACTGAACATATTAATTTTTGTCTCTGTACAGAATATTCTTCGATCCAATTTTGCGCGAAAAACTTGTTAATAACGTGGTCAACTTCGTGCAAAAATATAAATTCAATGGCATCGAAATCAGTCCCTTATATCTAGCTTACAATAATGCAGTTGCTTCTGATAAGGAGAATTTCGTTTTACTATTGAAGGCACTCAAAGAAAAATTCGATAAGAAGGGCTTAATTTTATCTCTAGTAGTTGATTTTAGAGAATCGACTGCTAAGAACTATGATATTAAAGAAATATCGAAGTATGTGAACTTCATCAATTTGAGAGCTTACGATTTTCACGGAGGTATTTATGAAACTAAAAAGAAAATAGTGAAAGCTGGTCATATTGCTCCACTGTATCGTTCACCAAAGGAAAATACGGAGGATCGGAAATTGAACGTTGTAAGTACTTTTATTAGCGGACAAAATTTGAAAATTGTCTGAGAGCGTCGTAAACAATAAGGCAAAAGAGCAAAATTATATTTAGTAATTTCGAAATCATTAAAAGAATTTTAAAACTTCCACTTTTTCATAAAATAGAGGAACATTCAATTCGCTTTTAAATAATAAAATTGAAATTTATCAGCGTAAATATTTGACATTTGAAATCTTTCTGTTTCCAGGCTTTAAGTTGTTTTCGATAAAAAGTATATTGTAAAATTAGATTTGAATACATTAAATTTATATCTGAAAAATTTAGAATTATTTAGATGTCACAAGTTTGATCTTTAAACAGTTACAGTTTGAATGATTGCAAACAAAATTTTTTACATTTTATTGACCCCTTGAAATTGAGATTATTGAAGAGAACTTACGCTTAAAGTACCTTAACCTCAAATTGTTCAAAATTATATTTATACGGGTTTAAAATGGAGAAAAATTGGATTCGATTTCAGTTAATACAATTAGAATTGTTCACTGTTTATATCCTGAATGTTTTTTTAATCATGCAAATGCAATACACATAGTCGTGTCTATAATTCAGACCAATTCCATTGCAAATCAGAAAATTCCTTTAAAAGTCTAGCTAAATAAGGCAGACTAGTTTCATATGTGGATATATCATTATGTGGTAGAAATAAAGAAACACGCATTTCATAGTTTCTTCAATTTTTTTTCTATCATACGAAAATTACCTGAATATTTAAAAAAAATGACTGAAAGTTCCTTTGAAATGCAGCATCTTCTGGACGAGAGTAGGTAGTCGTGATTTTCTTTTTTTCCTCGACTTCGGAAGCTATGCTTTTTCATCTGATCTCGAAAAAACTAAGAACATGAAAAAAATAACTGAATGGGGAATATTTTTCGGAAATTCTTGAAAGTGGATTTTCTGAAATAATCCTCATTTTTAGAAATAGGTGGCAATATTAACTCAATTGTAAAAAATAATCGACCCTCGTATTGATTCTTTTTAGTGATTCGTGAATATATTTTCTGAAAAATCAAAGATTAAAGTTATTATTAATATAAATTAGACGTAATATATTTTCAAAAGCTGACAGCAATTAAAATAATAAAAAATTCATAATTGCATGATGTTGAATAAACAAAAAATTCAATAGGTGCTATGGGTTCTTTTGTTTAAATTTAATATTTACTATGAAAAAAGAATACGTAAGAATACGTTTCATGTTGGGTAAAAAACTGCTTCACGTCATAGAGATTATTTTTGAAAAAATTAATTTTAGCACTTTTTTCGGAAACAATAAAATGTACAAAGAATGTTAAGAAATAAGTTAAAGCATCCAGAAAGGTTATACAAGAAATAACTCTTCTTCTTCTCTGGTGGCTTGCATCGTTTACGAGGAAAGCTCAAAAATCATATTTAAAAAAAATTTGCCTTAGAAAATGGATTAGCCCCCACGAAAATTATAGAATTCCTTTTTTTAAGAGCAGGAAATTTTTTTAAATATTGTAAAAAATAAAACTTTGAACTTTTTCAAGTTTATACACTTTTATCTCAACATTTTTTTGTAAATACCCTTCGTAGTTTCTGAAAAATGTAGATTTGAGTTTCCAAAATCGAATCAAAATCAAATTAAGAACGCGGACATCTAACGAAAAATAATTTTTTAATTTAAGATTGAAATAAAATCTACTTTCCTATGAATAATTTTATGCAAAGAAGTCTTGGAGAATGTTTTAACCTAAAAAGATTGGTTCGGAATCAACCACAATAAAAATGCCGAATACCTACGCGCGTTCGAAAAAAAACTGAATTTTGAAAAAACTTTCTGTCAATTTTTCAGAATTCGCAAGTAATCTACGAATGATTTGGCCAAATTCTAACCAAATTTTTGAATAAAATATATGCTTCTTGATTTTCACAATAGAATGATAAATTCAAATACAAGATCATTTTAACACTTTAAGCTGGACCTTTCTGTCTGAATTAAAATGACATTGGCCTTTTCTTAATTTTGCCTAATTTTCAAAACTTTCAATTTATACTAATCAGAGTTATTTACCGTAAAAATAGGGCGGACCGGCTCTTTTTTTGGTTCCTTACAATAAAGTCAAAGAAGGAATTAAAATTAGGCGTTAATGCTACAAAAAAATAATCTCTACCTAGCCCTTTTTTATCACAAACCAAAGCAAAAAATTCAATTCATAAACGATTATTCACTATCTCTTTAGGAGTGAGCGACCTTAGCCCGTGACGGGGGGCTAAGTTGATCACTTATTATACAAAGTAAAAGAAAGTACTTGGAAGGTAAATTTTACAGAAAAACTAACTTTTTATAATCCTTCTGATAATTTTAAAGCAAAGAAAGTCACTAAAACTCTTGGACACGTTAAATAATCTGCTTGTTTCATTTTTTAAACCCTGTGAAAGGTTATTTTCTTATATTAGGCGACGTTATTTTAAAGAAAACAAGTTTTTGTTTGGTTTCTAGTACAATAATATGAGCGGCTTTTTTATAAAAATAAGAACAAAATTCTTACAACCAAATTTCCATAACTCAGAATCTTATAAGAATGCACTTTTCATTCGTTATAATTAACAAAACTGCACCGAACAAAATTTACAATAAAATTGAAAACTTTTGAAAGCAAAACTGTAGCCAATATTAAAATTTATTATTCAGAGAATACGATAATTGATTATAAAAGATATAGTTGCGATTAAGTCGGTTTCCCACACAAGCACCGCTCAACACTGGCAATATGTCTTAGATATGTCGGGATTTTCGTGTTGGGCAAAAAACTGCTTCACATCGAAGAGATTATTTTTGAAAAATCTAATTTAAGCACTTTTCTGGGATACAATAAAATGTACAAAGAATGTTCAGAAATAAGTCAAAACATTCGTAAAAGTTATACAAGAAACAACTCTTTTTCTTTTGTGGTGGCTTGCATCGTTTACAAGAAAAGCTCAAAACTCATGTTTCAAAAAAAAAGTTGCCTGAGAAAATGGTAGAGCCCCCACGAAACTGATCGAATTCCTTTCTTTAAGGGCAGACACTTTTTTCAAATATTGGAAAAAATAAAACTTGGACTCTTTTAAGTTTATACACTTTTATTTTAACATTTTTTTGTAAATACCTTTCGTACTTTCTAAAAAAATGTAGATTTGATTTTTCAAAATCGTATCAAGATCAAATTAAGAATGCCGACGACAAATAAAAAATAATTTGTTCATTTGGGAATGAAATAAAATCTACTTTCCAATGAATAATTTTATGCAAAGAAGTCTTGTAATCTAAAAAGATTGGTTCGGAATCAAACACAACTAAAATCCTGAATACCTACGCTCATTCCAAAAATGAATTTTGGAAAAACATTTTGTCAATATTTCAGAATTCGCAAGTAATCTTCGAATGATTGTTACAAATTCAAACCAAATTTTTGAATCAACTATAAAATATATGCTCCTTAGTTTTCACAACATAATGATAGATTGAAACACCAGATCATTTTGACACCCTAGGCTGGACCTCTCTGCATGAACTAAAATGAAACTGGCCTTTTTTTAATTTTGCTTGATTTTTAAAACTATTAATTTATACTAATTATAATTATTTACCGTAAAAATGGTGCTGACCGACTCGAATTTTTCGGTTTCTTACAATAAAAACAAAGAAGGAATTGAAATCAGGCATTAATGCTACCAAAAAAGAATCTCTTCCTAGACTTTCTTGAACACAAACCAAAGCGAAAAATTCAATTCATAAACGATTATTCACTATCTATGTAGGAGTGAGCGACCTTCGCCTATTACGAGGGGCTAAGTCGATCACTTATAATACAAAGTAAAAGAAAGTACTTGGAAGGTAAATTATACAGAAAAAATAACTATAATACTTATAATAATTTTAAACCAAAGAAAGTCACTAAAACTCTTGACAACGTTAAATGATCTGCTTTTTTTCATATTTTAAACGTTGTGAAAGGTTATTTACATATGTCAAACGATGCGGTTCTAAAGAACAAATTTTTTTGTTTGGTTTCTAATTGAATAATATGAACCGCTTTTTCCCAAAGATCATAACGAAATTCTTACAACCAAATTTTCATAACTCAGAATCTTATACGAATGCACTTTTTATTCGTTATAACTAACAAAACTGTACCGAACAAGACTGACAATAATAATAATAATAATAATAATTGTACGGCACTTCCAATTCATGTGATGATTGTTCATAATCATTTATATTCTCAGGATTATATTGTGAAATACTGGCTTTCGGAAGGTGCTCCACCAAGCAAGTTAATATTGGGAACTACGGCTAGAGGACTATCCTATACTTTAGCTAATCCAAAACAAGTTGGTAGGGACGCACCAGTTGTTGAAGATATCAGCTATTTTGTACCAGGGATAAGCTATCACGATATTTGCCCAAATGAGAAAAATCGAGTATGGAAGAAACTCTACGACAAAGAACAGCAAGTGCGATATATCTACGATGGGAAGGATATGATTGCCTATGATGGTGTTGAGTAAGTCTTCCCATAAAATTTTATTCAAGTTTCTATTTCAATTAAGCCAAGAATATTTAATTTTAATATTTATTTTCAGCTCCATCAAGACGAAAGCTGAATATGCTAAAAAAATGAAGCTTGGTGGTGTATTATTTGATAGTTTAGACGACGATGATTTCAGTGGAAACTGTGGAGGAGAGAAGTTCCCACTTCTGAGAACTGTGAACCGAGTTCTCAGAGACAAATGTTAAATTCTTGTATGAATTCTACTTGGAAAAATAAAGAATTTATTGCACCTTTAAAGATCTACGTTTGTATGTATTTTTCAGTGTTGGCTAGTAGCTCGTAAGGGCCGTGCATAAATTAGGAAGCCTTTTGATTGGGGGTGGGCGAAATAATAATAAGCGAATAAATAAATAAGGCCTGATAGTTTGCAGTCCGAAATCAAGAACTCAAATCAAGAATTAACTTTATTATCTGAGCATAATTTCCAGTTTTCTAACCTAATATTTCAAAACTATTAAAAATAAACTTGAATGTTTGTTTAAACTATTACTATTCGATTGATAACACTAGTTTACAATATTAAAAATTTGTTCTGCACACCACCTCTTAATATGATTTTTTATTTATTTTGGTTCGCAAAACATAAAAATCAAACCCACAAATTTTTGTATGGAAGCGTTTTCGTTTCGTATTTGGTTCGAAATTTAATTTTTTGTTAGAAATTTAACAATTTTGTCAAAAATTCATCATTTTTACTGAAAATTCAACTAATTTGTTGAATTTTTGTTGAAAATCTACACTTTCAGTTTTAAAATTATACTGCTTTGTAAATAAGTCGTATTTATGACTCAAAAATTTAAAAATTTGGTAGAAAAGGTTAATATCTAGTATTTTGCTGAAAATTCGTCTGTTAAGTGGAAATGTAATCCTCTTGGTTCAAAATTGATCTATATGGTTGAAAATTCATACATTTTTCAAAACTTTGTCTCTTGGGTAGAGAATCATCGTTTTTTTTATGAAAAGTGAAAGTGTTTGGTTGAAAATTAATATGTTTTTGTTCTCGAAAATTCATGTACCTCGTTGAAAATTTGACTTTTTGATAAAAAATTAATCGTCTTAGTCGAAAATTTATTTATTTGGTTCAAGATGTATGTATTTGGTTTAAAATTCATCCTTTTGGTAGGAAATTGATTTTCATGGTTTAGAATTGTGTTTTCGGTTAAATAGTGAATTATTTAGTTGAAAATTCAACTGCTTTCTGAAATTCTTCTCTTTTTGGTTAGAAATTGAACATTTTGGATTTTCTTTTTCTTCATTGACTCAAATATCTTCCTTATTTGAAAATTCACTTCTTGTTGAAAATTCGACTTTTTGATTTCAAAATTCAACTCTTTTTGATAGAATTTTTATATTTTTTTGTAAAAAATGGGACTGTTTCGTAGAAAGTAGATCTGCTTTGTTAATTCATTAGAAATAGTACGATTTTACCAATCAGCTCCTCTTTCCAAATCGTCAGACGTTATTTTTGGATATCCGCCAAATATATTTACAAAAAAAAGGTGGGCGGTAAAAATTACGTAAAATAGGCAGAGGGCTGGTGAGCGGGAAGGGTGAAATCTTACGAACCCTAACAAAAGAGAGTACGTGGTTCAAAATTTTAGAAAAAAACTTCACGTAATTTATGTACGGTCATTCAACATACACTGTACACTAAAAATCAATTAAATTTAAATTCATATACTAAAAATTTCAAGGCAACTTCAGTTTAAAATTGTTCAGCATTTTTGTCTCTCGATAACAATTCAATTATTGTACAATTGTAAGCCCTTTGCGTTTCAAATATGCAATTTTTTATTTCTGAATTTAAAATCACAGCCTTCAAAACAAGATAAATTTGGAAATTCTATAGTTTCGAATATCTTATTTAAAAATAATTACACTCATTACAAATTGAAGCAGAATTCAACACTTATACTTTTCTAAATCGTATGATATTAAGTTTTCAGTTTTTTTTGTTAAGTGTTCAAGAATGAAATCTTCCAAAAACTTTAAAAATTTAAATTTAAATTATAGAAACTCTTTTACAAACTGCATGAATGCATCTCTTAGTATTCAGGTAATTTCTTCTTTCTACAAATTGCTTGACAAACGTGATATTTGAATAATTCGAGAAATTAATTCTCAATAAGAATCGACACACGCATTGCATTTTTTTTAGTGATTCATGAATATATTTTCTGAAAAATCTAAGATTAAAGTTTATATATAAATCAGATGTAGTATATTTTCAAAAGCTGATAGCAATTCAAATAATAAAAAATTAATAATTGCATGATGTTGAATAATCAAGATAAGACAATCAGACTACAATCATATATGCCAATTATGAATATTTAACTAAGTTCGTAATTATTGCTTGT
>CAKNWW010279045.1:0-12985 GCA_932074435.1 Andricus kollari
TCGATGCTAGTTAAACCTCTCGATATAATTCTTTTCTCTCTATCTTTATTATTTCTCGGGCATTCTTTAATCGATACAAAGATAATTTTCTTATTCGAAAATCCAGCTTAATAACTTGTGGGAATGTTTCATTCGTTTTTCCTTTATGGTGAGAACACATGCCTGTAACTTAAAAAAGATCTTGAATGTTATAATATTAGAATTTAATGTTGAACAAAAAAATTGTTGATCAATAATAATATTTGATATTGCTAACAGCAAGTTTTGCTAAGAGAAAAGTAATATTTGTAATTAATTTGATTATCATGTTAAGATAACAATACAAAAATATCCATGAGTATGATGGATTCGAACTCCCAATAACTCTTCAGTCTACATGACATCACTGAAGGTTGCCATTTAGCCTAGAAACGTCCTTAGTAAATAAATAAAGGAGGTGGTTAAATAAAAAGAAAAATTTTACGTCATTTCGCCCCAATTCAAATTTTTTCTATAAATTTTCTACTATACAAAATAAAAAAAATATACATAACTGTTGAATTGAGCAAAAATATGATTATAACTCAGGATATTCCCTTTTTTTAACATCTATACTTTTACAGAAAGGGTCCTTCAAAAAACTCAATATATTCGGAGATAATTGGAAAATTTAAATTGAGAAACCTGAATAAAAAGTAACTATTTTTCCGTGTAATTTGACCTATAGCTACCTTTTAATTTAAAAAACATTTGCTTTGAAATTAAAAATTAGGTTGGTGTCTTAGGAAAGCTCATTCGTTCATTTTTATAATAAAACTGTAGAAAATTCCATTGATGTGGAGATTTGAACCTTTGACAGTACATTCAAATACTAAAGCATTTCATTAGTCCACACGACTTCCAATGTCCCCTTGCTTCTTTCTTTTGATTCAATTATTTTATAATAATTCACGAAAATCATTTGAATAATAATTTATAATTTGTAACATTCAAATTATACACTTTAAAAACCAAAACACCTTTCATCAGTAAATAGCCTTACTTTTCAAGTAAATAATTTGTTGAATTTTCAAGTAATAATAATAATATTAATAATAAACAGTAACAATACTTTAAATGTTTGCAATTTGTATATTATTATAGAAATATAAAAATACACCAACTGTGTATTTTGCAAAAAAAATTTCAATATGTGGTATAATATTTATTACAATAAAATATATCAAATGCAAGAAATTAGCAACCTTAAAAAAATATATATCGATTTTTTTATAATTCATATCCAATAAGTTTTTATTTTCTCATCTAACTATGCCACACTCTAAAATTAAATTAATGTCGTATTTTCTTCAGAAATAATTACTCTATTATGTGCGTAAAAATAAATTTTCATAAAAGCCCGTTATATCGGGAAAAAGGGGATTTTAAAAAAGCTGCGCGTATGCGCATGTAATTTTGGCGTGATTTTAAACTATAAATACTAGCTAAGGAAATACATATTGTCGAAATATTAAATTATGTCAAATAGTCAAAATAAATAAACTAAAAAATAATGATTTTGTTTATTTTAACATTTAACACAACATGATCAATGTTTACATTATAATATTGGTACATAATCTGTAACTATTTGCCAAAAAAATGAGCTGATATATCGGAAGTATTATATTCTAAAAGGCTTGACATTGCAAGAATGGAATAAGTCACAATAACACCACGACAAATAATGTGCTAATGCAAAATGATACCTCAAAAAGTGAAGAAAACAAATATACTTTAAAAAATCGAACTGAAAATAATTTAAAAATTTATTTTTACCGTGCTCCCGGCCCATTGTGTAAAGGCACATAATTTGTCTCTGTTTTCAGATAATATTCTTTATTATACAAAATAATTTTATTTCTAAAAACAAATACGAGAACAGTTTACCAGTTTGACCTAAAACATTTAAAATTATAATAAATTATTTATACTGTTTATTTTAAATAATAATTTATTTATGAAACCTAAGAAAGATACTTCTAGGAACAGTAAATTTAGCATTCACATAATGAAAACCCTTTTCTATTCACAGTTCCTAAATACGTAAATCGATGGGCGTGGACTCATTATAAAATGATGATCACTCGACAGCTGTCTATTGTCATTGCAGATATTCCATCAACGCTCTCTAACAAGTCATAAATCTATTGCTCACTGAGTCAAGAAACAATGACCGAAGATTACGAGCCACTGGTAATCCACGTGCTGGCTCGTGTGAATGAAGCTTTAAATCTTAAGAGAAGCCGCCTGCTAAGTTGAAGATTAGCCGCTAATTGTTGCTAAGGAATTGGATTATACGTCGGAGTCCAACCGGTGGGATTTCCTTAAGCCAATTTCGAAGGAGTCTTTGGTTGGTGTCCAGAAGGGGCGGGATAGATTTTAGGTAGTTAACGCATGGATGGAAAATAATACACAAGCTTCAAAAGCGATGCCAAATGTCAAAGAGCTTTTCTCTCTCTTTCTCTATCTACTTTTTTGTATCTCTTACTCTTCTACTGGAGTCTAAAAGCTAAGAGTTAGAATTGTCAGGAGACTCTTTTTCTGGTGGCACATTTTGTGCTTCCTCATCTCGAAAAAAATGGGTGGTCCAAGTCCTTTAATCTAAAAATCTTTGCACGACGGTTGTAGGACCACAAACGTTTTGAGAAGGTAATCCATCAGGCTTGTTTTGTCAATGAGTATATTTTGACGATTCGCTACCATGGTCCTAGAATCACAGGGTTCTATCAAGCTTTTTTACGAATTTTATTTAGTGACACTATTTAGTAATTTAATACCAGTTCTGATCATTCAATATTAATCTTAATTTAAAATATGTTTTATTAAAGTTTGAAATACTGATTTCATCACTGTTAACAATTTTCCTACTGCTTTTGCAAAAATCTCCCACATAAAGTGTATTATAAAAGACTTTTTGATCAATTAAATATTGTCAGCTTTCTTCGAATTGTGAAGAAGCTACAGAACAAAAGGAAGTCTCAAGAGTTTAAGATTTGTATCTAACCATATAGATTCATAATAGCGATAGGCGTGTTCGAATATAATTACCAGTGCAACCTGTCAAATCCTGGGACTAGCAGATTTTCGAGTTTAGATCTTTCCTCCTGTATCTGTAATCCGGATAATCTGCAGCCCCGTGAGAATATAGCTGCCTCATGTCAAATGGCACCAAACAAACACCAGTCAAAACTAAATTTTAAAGCACTATACTTGCAGGTTGCAGATCAATCATCAGTTTTTCGATGCGATTTTGCATCAATTTCATTGTATTAATTCTAGTATCCACTTATCCATTTCTTTGGGTATCCAAAACCGGTTCCGTTTCGCGTTGGCCAGCTGGTCTCGAAGATGATGGCTACTGCTTCTAATTGAACCGGTCGAGATTATAGTTGGCGCTTGGGAGCTGACTTCTAAATATTTTGGCGTTAAGGATTAATAAATTAGACCAGACACGTCTTTTTAGATAAATTTTCTATTCAAGATTTGATTCTATGGATCATTATCCAAACCACAAGAGTTTTTTTTTCATTTTCAGAAGTGTAATATCTCTTCAATTAAGATCTGGAAAATCGAAACCCAGTTGGAAACAAATTTAGAAAGGAATTTAAATTTTGTAGTAGGAGTGGCCATTGGTCCTGTTTTTTCTATTCAATTTATTTTTAAATATGCTATCTATTTTTAAATTATTTTATTGATATATCTTATTCTAATAAATTCATCTTCTTCAAAAAAATGTTATTCATTTCAGTCAAATTTGAACGTTTCTGGTCCATTTTGTTCTATTCGTATACATTTCAGTTTATACTCTTCGTTACAATTCTGTCAAATATGTAGTAATATTCGGAACATAATTATTGCAGGTAAACAAACTTATGAATACATAAAAAATAAATAACATGCAGAGAAATAATATAAACATTCGGTAAAATTTAAAGCGTATCAGTGATGACCTATAAAGGCCTTGGAAGCCTATTGGGATATCGTTGCCCTTGTCTTGAATTGGACTACAAGACATAAGTAAAGTCTCGCTCGCGGTCAGGGGCTAGACAATAGCGAATTTGGTTATCTGCACTGGTGTACTCCAAAAACTCTCCCACCTGCTACTTCCCACTTCTTTTTACTTCTTTCTTCTCACTCCGACCTGCTTCGGAGCAGGTCGGAGTGGTTTTGGAGTAGGGTAGAGCGGGGTCAAATGTGCCGCGGGGAAAAAGTGCCACATACTATAACACAAAAAGAAATGATTTGTTACTCGACCGGACATTTTCCGTCGATCGGTCGAATCACCATAAACTCCTGATAGCCGTTGACACCCGCTAAAAGCTATTTTTGAGATCATGGCTAAGATTAAGTTGTTTTTTTGTGCAAAAAGTAGTTCTATCGTCACCGTTTCTTTTTGGTCCCAACACTTATTCTTACGTGTCATTGTCACGAAGTGGGTGTAATTTGATGCGTAATTATGTATTCTTCTAGCGCAGACAGCTTACTCTTCAAAATATTTTGTGTTGTTTCAGAAATGTTGATTGTAAATAATGGGAATGTGTGGAGGTAAAAAGTGTTAAGTGGCACTTTCTACCCCAAAGTTTTTATGCGATTAGGCTATTTCACAAACACTAGCTGTCGAAAAAAATTGATTATCGTCTGCCTGTTGTGAAGCTTATTCTGAAAATATCACAGGCGAATAATGGATACAGTGTCACTTATGCAAAAACTGGGCTCACAAAAAGTATGTTGTGATCTGGCACTCACAAATTTTTGTCTGTATTAATGGCGAAAGTGACGATGAATAAGTCTCTAATCATAACAATTATCTGAATTCTGTTGCTACTTTTTACCCCACTGCTATGAACTTTTCGCCTCACGTGTGGGACAAGAAGTACCATTAGACAGCGCTTAGAAAAATATATATGAGATAATGGATGGAATGCATATATATTTATTATGATTATAATTTGGAACTGTAACCCTTAACTGGCAAACCTCAAGAAAATTACGTACTTGGCACATGGGTTCTTTGTACCCCAGCTCGGAAAACATGCAAGAATTCTGAAAGTTATTAACATTTCGATCTTAAGATTTTTTCTTAGATATTTCAAACCTTTCTTAATTGTAATAATGCATCATAGTTGCAGAATTTTTATTTGTTAATGGCGACAAAAATGATTGAAAAAAAACAATTTATCTATTTTTCACGGAACCTTGAAAAAGGTCTGGGGTCCTTTGGACCCCCACTGCCAGTTATTAGTTAATGTCTTACATATACTTTAAGGCAAAACCAGGGCAATATCTGATTTCGTTTAAGCACAGTATTATGACAAGTCAATTTTGGTATTTTTAACCCCGCCCTAGCCTACACCAGTGCAGATAACCGAATTCGCTATTGGAAAACGTCTTGAGCATGTCTTAGCTGTATCTTAATTGGGGGGGGGGGGACCTAGCCAAGTCGATATTTTTTGATCCGATATGACACCTTTTTATTCTATCCCTAGTTCCAAGTTTTGGAAAATTTCTCTCTATGAGCCTCTTTACACCGTGCGCTATTCGGAAGCTTAAACTGCTTAAGTGGGAGCAGAGTGGGGATAAGTGTAACTGAGACGTAACCTTGGCGCATGAGAGGAAGAGAGACTGGGCGCTTGCTCTCTACTCACTCCCATGCTCCAGAGTTAGGCCTCAGCTACGCTTATCCCCACTTGAGCAGTTTAAGCCTGCAAATAGCATGCGGTGTAAGGAGGCTCTTTTACGGATACGTAGATAAGTAAACTGCTCGCAGAATAGAACAAACCGCGATAAAACTAGTTGGAATTGGATGGCACATTCAAATGAAATTTTTTAATCGAAATGAATGGAAATTAGCCCTTACTTGACATAATTCTCAGGTGACCTACACCATAGCGATAAAAATTGTTAAAAAAAATAATCTATTGAATATTTTTACTTGAAAATTTTATCTGATCATTTTTAGGAGCTCATTTTCAAGGATTATGTAGCTTATATAGCCAAAAATTAAAATTTAGCATTAATTAATAATTATTGAAGTAAAGAAAAATGATCGTGGGGTTTTTTGCATCCCAGTCTGTCAAACAAGGGTTAAATCATTACTTTTTCACGTGCATGGGAATATAGGATAGAAATGAATAGATTGAGAATGGCTTCGAATACATAAATGGATACGATTTGATAGATTCGGAATAGAATAAGATAGAAATTGATCAAAGAAGATTGTTTTTAGAATATATTAGGACATGACTGAGGATAAAGCGAACAAAACTGGTTAAATATTTTTTCTGAAAAAATGAGTTACGCGTGGTTTTGACATTTTTAAGACTTAAGGAATATGATTATTAATAACCTGTTTCACAAAAAGTTACATCCCATTAGAATCTCGCTTTAAAAATGTCGCAACTTTCAAAATATATAAATTAACTCAAGGGTATCAAAACCTTGCAAGCAGTTGACACTTACATTATGTATAACCAAATAAAACTACCCATTGTGCAATGTTTTGATCAGTTTCTGTAGCTCAATCTAATATTAGGGCATTCCGTATGTATATGATACCATTTGAAATTTTCTTCTATTTTTTGTCTCTTAGAGATACAGCATTTGTCTAATTATTGAGGAATTATCTCGATGGGATATCTGTCATGTTTTATTCGCTTGCGCCTTAACAGCATGAAAAAAGAATTAATATTGAATCAAGAAAATATCGTTTCGTATACTGTACCGATATTTTCTTAAATCGATGCTATTTTTTTCTGTGTATACTTTAAATAATATATAGGTTCAGAATGGCCTAGGACCAAAATGGATAGAATGAGATAAGATAAGGATAGATTAGGGTAGATACTTTTAACCCTAAATATTGATATTCTGAAAACGTATGTGTACATTTTAATTAAATTTTGTCTATATTACTCTTCTGCACCTACAAAATTTGGATTATCCTCTATAGTCAACCATCCCCAATAAAAGAAACCTAAAATATTCACTAAAGATTTTTGCTTCCTTTTCATTTGGTTAGTTATCGAAATCCAGAAAAGTGGTTTTCGAAAGGACAAAGACTCAAGATCACATCTGAGACGTCCGGTGACTTTTGCGTCTGCGGTTACCACGGGGAGAGATATTCGCTCATCGTTTTGGCGCTGTCTCTTTAAAATTCAGAGTGGTCGTGCCAGAAAAGGAAAAACCAGTTGGATGACCGTAAGGAGCCGGTCGGTGACGGGGATAGCAGGATTAATTTGAGAGAATAATAATTATTGGCGATCAACGGCTGACTGATACTACTGAAAGATAAGCGAGGGGTAGACGAGCCCTTTTGTTTCCAAAGCGATCGAAGAGTCCTTCATCACTCTCCCGTTTTCTCGTCTCGAAACGTCGATTTATCTACGGTCAATCTAATAATTAATTTTAAACGCAATATAATTGGTCCACCGCTTATTTAGGGGACGCCACTCTCTTACTCGCGAGACGATTAGCCAGCGCTATTTCAACGACCCTTAATTGACTCGTTCCCGCCTGAAAAGTCTTACTTCGCCTCCAGCCGCCAGTCAGCCTTAAGTGGGAGCCTTCTAAACACATGCAGTGTAATAGATGCTACTCTAGTTCCTCTTAACAGGTGCCACTCTTTACTTCCTTGGATTCTAACTAACAGTCTTACATTTTCAACCAAAGCAAAAAGTGAATTAAAAATAAAAGAGTTGAACTTCCACCGGTTTCGAACCCATTAGCCACCATCTGCTTCTCACATAATTTGGAGATATATATATATATATTTCAAGAAAATTATTTTGCAGCTATTTCCAGACAAAGAAACGTTTACGTGATTGCCAGTCTAGTTCTTTGTTACTTCTCAATCGTGGTATGCTACACACCTTATTAGATCACTTATCTTTTTATTTTATGACTGTCTTTCCTGCGTTCTTGACTGAAAACTCAAAATCTTTCGACTTTATTTATTTCAGATAAATCTCAAAATTCCTCTAGGGCCCGATCAAAAACTTCGTCACACTGCCACGGGGGTGGGGGGATAACAAGTTTTGTGACGATTTCTGACGTAGGGCGAAGGGGTATCGCAGAATGTAAATAACAATGGTTTGAAATCCTTGACAAAATAGAAATGAGTGATTTTATTTTTCAGGTAAAGCATTTAAATACAGACTTCACTCTCTTTCCCTATTTCCGTCTTCACGACTTTTTTTAAAGAATTCCTCTTTTTCTCTTGTTTTTAAGGAACTTCACCTTTTTCTCGTTTTTTCGCTTGAATTCGAACTGAATTAACAGAACGCAATGAGAAAATACAACTATTTTTTATTTAATGTTATTCCTTTTAATTGAAAAGTCCACTCTTATATGTTTGGTTGAGAATTTAACTATTTTGTTGATAATTCGTCTTTTTTTAGTGACGAATTAATTCTCTTAAGTAAAAATGTAACCAATTCATTTTTGGCTCAAAATTGATTGCTTTAAGTTGAAAATTTATCATTCTCGTTGAAAACTCAACATTAGTTGAAAGTGAAACTACTATTAAAAAACTTTTTTTTTGTCTAAGATTGAACTATTTTGTTCAAAATTAATTTATTTTGGATTGCAAATTAAAATATTTTTATTTTTGATTGAAAATTGATCGTTTTTAGTTGAAAATTCAACTACAAAATTTTTCAATGAGAATTCATCTATTTTGGTTCAAAATTATACTAGTCGGTTGAAACTTGAACTACATTGTTAAACATTTATTTTATTGGTTGAACCTATAATTCTTTTGTTTAAAATTCTTTTTTTTTTGCACGAAAAAGTATATTGTGTATCGAGGGCGTAAAGAAGGCAAAATAGCTTTACGCTCTTGATACACACCATACTTTTTGCCTCCCTCCTTGAAAACAAGCATGTGAAGCAGATAGAAGATGTTTGGTGTACCTGACAATCTTAGCTTATAGGCGAAAGGAAGAAATAGCGTACTTTGCAGAAGGGAGACTGTCGGGTCTAGCAATACAATTTTTTCAAAGATAAAGATCAATTCCTCCATATTCTCACTTTCGGGAGACAGTGTATGTGTAGCGGGTGTAAAGTTTTATATAGCGAGCGTAAAGTTTTATGTAGCGGGCGTAAACTTTCATGTGTAGCCGGCGTAAAGTTTTTGTTGGCCCGGCGTTGGAGTACGCATGAGCAAACGTCACGGGGCTGCAAGCTGCCACTTTACGCCTGCTTTGCGTGTATGCAATGGCGCGTTTTCAAGGGGGGTCGGACAAAAATTAATTTTTTAAACTGAAAATTTGATTATTTCTTTTTTAGTGGAAAATTGATCGCTTTTAGTTGAAAAATCATCTATTACATTTTTCATTCAGGCCAATCAGTGCATTTTTTGGGGACACAATTTCAGAATAGAAGCGGTAGGGATATTTGTGTGGTTTTGATGCCTGGGATGAAGGCCAGTATGTTTTCAACAGCAAATACGCAAACGCAAGAAACTGCGCACTTTTAATAATTTGCAAAATCAAGTTTTTTGAAGATTGTGATCAAGATATGAATCTGGGGAGAAAAAGTGACATTATAAACTAAAGATATTAAAAAGATCTACAATTTGATTGTTCAGCTTTCGAGATTGGTTGATTTGTGTCCGTAGAAAAAAATAAAAACCGGCAAAACTGGTCACTTTCCAATTTTCGTAATAAAGCACGCACATCCTTTAAAATCTGTGAAAAAATGTATTTTTGTAAGATGAAAGTTTGCGCAAAATTTCAGCTCAAAATAGTAAATACTTTGGCAGGAAATCGTCTTATTATTCAGAGATTGAGTGTTTTTTCAGGTGCTGTACTTTTGATCAAAAATGCTGAAAAGCAATGAAAGTGTAGAATTATAAACCCAAACATTTGCAGTATCCAAAACACTACTCGGATATTTTTTTAGGAATAAAGTTGGTCAAAAAGGGCTGAAAGTGTGAAAATGCGTTTTTTTCTTATAAACGAATAGAATAACTTTGTTGGTTTTCATCTTGCAAAGTCGCGGTTCTAGTCCATTGACAATTATGAGTTCTGAATGAACAAACACAATAGTAAATTCCTTCACGATAATTAGGAGAAGAGATAATTTTTTTATAACAATTATTGCACCTGTAATATTCAATCTAGAGAGCTCACATTTTTACAGAATGTAGATGTAGATGAAGACTAACTAATTGCAATAAAATTGGCAAAATTTTAATTTGTGAATTACCTGTTTGAAATTGCAATTTATTTACGTACAATATGTGGCTCAGTGTCTGATGGCGGAGTAGGGGAATCAGATTGTGCGTGGGAGGCGTTCGCGCTCAAATTAAATTACCGTCTTCGAAATGCCTCAGGTGCAAAAATGTCGCGAATGAAGCAAGATATCTAGACATTTTTTTACAATTTGAGCTAAAATTTTGCCCTGATTAACAATCCTACATTAAAAGCTCGCAAATGATACATCCAATGCTTGAAATGTAAGAATATTTTTATTATTTTCACTATTTGCACAATTCCTGAAGTAATTTTCCCATTGAGTGTGAACTGTATTTCATCGTTTTAAAGTTTCTTCAATCATGATCAAGAAAATGTGTATAAAATGAACAATTGATTGCCATTTAAACACAGGGCGTAATATTTTAGAAAAAATTTAGAAGTAAAGGACAGAACATATAACAAAATGCAATGTATTTCTTTGTAAGCACAGTGTATTTATTTAACACAATTGGTATGAAGATACGAAGGTACGCCTGTTTCTCGCAAGCTCAAATTCGTCTTCGCTTTCGTCGATTTGCAAATTCATTCAATATAAAGTACATAAAGAAACTAATATCAGAAGAAATATGTCTATATTTATAATGAACGACAGTTTTTCGAAATATAAAATTTGTCTTGGCTTTTACCTTCTTGCGTATTTCTTCAACACAAACCGTTCCAAGATACAAAATTCAGAGAAAATACGTACACAGAAAAATATGTATAGATAAGACATACAAATACTGAAAAATATAATAAACAGAACTAAAATATATTTGAATAAAGTAATTTTCTTTTTTTCTTAAGCAGCCAACTCTATGTACGATTCGTAGATTTTTATAACTTTCAATTACCTACGTACGCATCCAAATTTTGCAAACGTATATAAATTTCATAACAAGTTCTGCTATTATAATTGCAGTTGATCTTATTTCAATGTTGCCATTTTAAACTAGATACTTTTTACGCAAGCTGTAAAATGAATTATAAATTTGAAACATATATGAAAATAATTTCCATTTAATTATCGCTATAATCAGTTTTTCAACCTTTTGATTTTAGCTATATAATATATTTGCTGTAAGGATATAATAATATCATACATTAACAATAATAGAGAAAATAAATCAATACATAAAGATGCATACGTAAAGTATATTTATACCGAGTCCCGGTTAGAGTACAGAAAAATCGAAAATTTATAAAAATCAATTCAAACACATATCTTCCAACATTAATGATGAAAGATGAAAACAGTAAAACATTACTTAAATACATTTCCACAAAACTTTATAACCTGTGTTTAACGAACAATATCTTTTTCATTTTATATGCATTTCTTCAAACACGATTAAAGACAAATTAAAACAATAAAATACAGTTGACATTCAATGGAAAAATGTCTTCAGGAATTATGAAATTAGTGAAAATAATAAATATGGCTTTACATTTGAGTCATTAGATGTACCATTTGCAAAGTTTTAATATAGGCTTCTTAACCTGCGCAAAAAGTTAGCCCAAATTAGGAAAAAGAACTTTGTTCACGAGATTCTTTCACCTGACACTTTTTTAAGATAGTAATTTAATTTGAGCGTCTTTATCTACATTCTCTAAAAATGTGAGCTCTTTTCTTTAAAAATTACAGCTGCAATAATTGTTATACAAAATGATCTCTTCTACTAACTATCGTGGAGCAATTTACTATTTTGATTATTCATTCAGAACTCATATAACAACAAAGTTATTCTATTTGCTTATAAGAAAAAAACGCATTTTCATATTTTCAGCCCTTTTTGACCAACTTCATTCTGAAAAATACATCCAAGTAGTGTTTTGAATACTACAAATGTTTGGGTTTATAATTCTACACTTTCATTGCTTTTCAACATTTTTGATCAAAAGTACAGCACCTGAAAAAACACTCAATCTCTGAATAATAAGACGATTTCCTGCCAAAGTATTTACTATTTTGAGCTGAACTTTTGCACAAGCTTTCAGCTTACTAAATTACATATTTTCACAGAGTTTGAAGGATGTACGTGCATTAATGCCAATATTAAATAGTAGCCAATTTACCCAGCTTTTATTTTTTTTCCAAGTAAACAAATTAACCAATCGCGAAATTTGATCCATCACATTGTAGTTTCTTTAAATATATTTAATTTTTATTTTAACTTTCTTTCCCTCAGATTCATATCTCGATCGCAAGCTTCAAAAACCATGATTTCGCAAACTTTGAACAGTGCGCAGTTTCTTACGTTTGCGAATTGGCTGTTGAAAACATAATGATTACCTTCATCCCAGGCGTCAACACTACACGAATCTCCATATCGCTAATTGAGAATTCATGTTTTTTGTTTGAACATTCACCTGCTTACTTGAAATTTTAACTATTTTCCTAAACTTTCATATAATGGGTTTAAGATTGAACTATTTTGTTAAAAATTCGTTTTTTTGTTTGTTTTTAAATGAATTCTTAACTGACAATTTAAATATTTTATTTTTGGTTGAAAATTGATCGTTTTAGTAGAAAATTGATTTTCTTGTCTGAAAATTAAACTATTGGTTGAAAGTTGAACTACTTTGTGAAAAATTCATTTTATTAGTCGAGGATCCATCTCTTTGGTTCAAAATTGTACTATTTTGTTCAAAATTCCTTTTTTTATTGGTTGAAAATCAAATTTTACCAGGAAACTGTAACTATTTCATGTTTGTTTGACAATTCAACC
>CAKNWW010279057.1:0-12441 GCA_932074435.1 Andricus kollari
AAAGATTTTTCTGTTATATATTTGTCTGTAAAGAGTCGAACATACTGATGGTTAGAAACATACTTTTCTCGGTTAAGCCTTTCTGTATAATTTATTTCAATTTAAAATGATTGTGCAGAATCGTTTGTCTCTATAATGAGCCGGAAAGTGAGATAGTTTGGAGGTCTATTTTCTAATTGTGAATATTTTTCTTGCTCATCTTGCAAAACATTATTCAAGATGAAATGTATTTCCGTTGTAATCTTAATTAAAAAAAAGGGTTCAATTTAAAAACATCGAAAATTAAATTTTTCACAATATTGAAGGCTTCAAAGATTAAACGACTCAACAATTAAGGTTTTCAATTGGAAAGTGCACAATTAAAAATATTTAATATTGGAATTCTTGAATTTCAAAGGATTAAATTACGAAAATTACAACCCAGTTGCTTTCAATTTAAAATAAAATGGTCAAATCTAGAGGAATTCAAATGTTGAATTTTAAACACTGTAGAGTGTAGTTTCAAAATTACAAACTGTTTACAGTTACGGAATTTTCCGCAAGACCAACCCTTCTTCAGCCCATTCAGGCTAGTGTTACAGAAAATTCCGTAAAACTAGACTAACTAGCTAGACCTAGCGCTATACTTCTCCCGGTTAGTCTTATGAGAATTTTCAGAATACTTGTCAGTGCCTTGAAATGATCTAATTTATCATCTTTCAATTCAAAATTATTCAATTTTGAACAATTTAGTACAGTAGACACTTTAGAATTGAGGGTTCGGATCAAAGAATGGGTCGCGTATTCGAAAACGCGGAAAAGTATTGTCCAGGTGTATCGTAATATCCAAATTTTAGAGTTCAAAAAAATAAATTTTTAAAAATATGGTCATATAGAAAAGGACAAGAGGGAACTTTTTTATATCTGCAGTTTTATTGTCCGATAAATATTTTGAATAGTAAAAATGAAAAAGTGAAAAAAAGTTTCCCCAAATTCAATTATTTTTTAAAACATAAATCGTCAAAACTCAGCTAAATAGTATTGAAACTGTTTAAAATTTAGTATACACACGCAGTGTACCCTAAGAATGCCTAAAAAATGAAGAAAACAATCAAAATGGCCGATTGTTTAATAATAATTAATTGCGAATTCGGACCGCTCGATAAGCACGTGTTTTTAGTTTCGGCAAAGAAATGTATCGAGGCAACTTTAGAGTTTAAAGAACTTTCAGTGAGACCTTTGTTCCTAATTAGTAAATTAAAATTTCTGGAAATTTGTAGATCGATTCATTGAAAATTGACGAAAATATCCACTATGTAAGAAAGCACGAGACGCCATCTACGATTGCAAGCGCTTCTCATCGTTCCCTTTCCTCACGCCGGTACTCGCCTATGAAGGACGCTTTCTTACATAATGGATATTTCCGCCAATTTTTGATGAATCGATCTAAAAATTTCCGAAAATCTTACTTTAATAGTGAGGAACAAATGTCTCACTGAAAGTTCTTTCAACTCTAAAGTTCCCTCGATACTTTTCATTGCCAAAACAAAGAATTTTATTTTATTAATAATAATTAATTTGCAATTAATTATTATTAAACAATAGGCCATTTTGATTATTTTCTTCATTTCGTAGGCATTGCTAGGGTACACTGCGTGCGTATACCAAATTTCAAACAGTTTGAATAATATTTAGCTGAGTTTTGACGATTTATGTTTTAAAAAATAATTGAATTTGGGGAAATTTCTTTTCACTTTTTCATTTTTACTATTAAAAATATTTATCGGACAAAAAGCTTTAAATATAAAAAAGTTCCGTCTTGCCCTTCCCTATATGACCATATTTTCACAAATTTATTTTTTTGAACTATCAAATTTGGATATCACGATACACGTGGACAATATTTTCCGCGTTTTCGAACGCCCGACCCATTCTTTGATCCGAACCCTCAATTCTTAATTCTTCCAAAAGGGAACAAGTGAATCGCTGTAAGGCTTGAATTAAACGTTCCGTCCTAAAAAATGAAAGATGCAGAGACTTGAAAATTATAATTGTCAAACGCAAGCCTTGAAAATTAAATTATTTTACAATATTAGTCTTTAAAATTTAATAATTTAAAATTAGAAGTGCGTATAATATTGTGAAAGTTCCCATTGGAATCATAGCCATTTTAAAGAATTTCAAAAATAAACTCGTTCAATTTCACATTATTTCATATGACCTAAAGTGATATTTAAATTAATTGCATCCGTTTTTAATTCCACTAAAACTAAGCATTAAAAACTGCCCGGTCAGAAAAAAAATTCACTGTCATTGACCAGTTTCCCGTAAGTAGTCACCTTGAAAGAGTATTTGGCATAAACAAACTATCTTAAGGACTTGCGAAGCTTACATATATACTTTATCAACAAATAAGATGATAAATTGTGCATCCCTAAATTTAAGGGTTGTATAAACACTATTAGTGTTGATGTTCATTGGCGTGTATTGTACGCCCAGGAAACAGGCGTGTAAGTGTTGGATGCAGAGAGTCAGCCGCTCGACGCGGGGTTATTATATCGTTAAGCCATTTAATTATCTCGGCAAACTACTCCCCGGAATATTCGCCTCCTCCCGCTTATCTACCCTCTTACTCTATCTTGTTCACAGTATATCTCTCGCATTTTCTCTCTCCCTCTCTCACGTATTCTCTCTCACACCCACGCAGTTTGGCTTGGCCTGCCTAACGAGTATACACGTACGATGTCGCCTCAACCTGCTCAACCGACACGCTCCCCGAACCGTTAAAACACAGTTGAGCCAGTTTACGTTTTGTCTGGCAGCGCAAGCGGACTGCCTGTACAATTTTCCTTAGGTACAACCCCTACCCCCAACATCGGTTATACCATTACGCCGAAATGCTCGGTTTTAGTTCAGAGGCGGGCGCGTTCGCGCCGAGTTTATTACCTCCTCTTTGCTTCCGCCCGGGAGCGGGAACTCGAAAGCCTTTGCTCAGTAATAATTATCGATTTCGCGATTCCGTAACAGTCTTCATCTTTGTTTTCGAAAGTCGTTCCCCCGCGTAATTGGACTACGTCACGCGCTAATGCGAGAATTTGAAATGAATCCTCCCGAGAGTGATGCTACCTTCATGGCAAATATTTACTTCCCTTCCCTGACCAAAAGATATTCATCTAACCATTCCACACCCAGAACTTAATTAATTTTACGCATTCTAGTTCAAATACTGCATTTTGAGGTGCTTTCTATTTCTTGGACTTTTGGCATTCAAAGACTTCGGAAACAGCCCTTGGTATGTGAACCAAAATCAGATACATCAAACTTGGGCACGTTCAATGATTCGGCGAAATCGGAAATCCATAGGACCGGAACTCGGCGGGAAATGCTAGAGTTTCCACTCTACATAATAATCGAGATCTGGTGGTAGAGGAATGAGAGCCCATCGAGTAGCAGTCCGCAAAGATCTTTGCTTGTAAGCCTCAACACTCCTGCGACTTCTTGCCGGGTCCCTTCTCAGCAGTTTCAGTTCGGTTACCGTTTGCTGACTCGACCAAGACTGCGAAGAACGTAGACCGAATTCAAGTGGAAAGCTTTCAGATTTCGGATATTGGTCGCTCGACAAGGCCAACCCCTTGGAATAAATTAAATCCATTATTTTCAACCCGGGTTCAGTCGACCTTTTCTGCCCCTTCACAGTTTGTATTCATTCTAGTGAAAATTCTTGACTTCTTTTATAAAGAACTCCATATTTTCTTGTCCTTGAAAGATCATCTTGCAATTAATTAAAAAATTCAATTAAAATTAGGTACTAGTAATTCTTAAAACACCTTTAAATTCGATTACGAGAATCACTACGAAAGATAAATTTGATATAAGATTGCAGTTTGTATCATTAAGAATAATTAGCAAAGCTTTGAGGGTAATTAGCGAAAAGGTAATTAACTAAATTTTCACATTGTCAGATAAGGAAAGTTTTTTCAAAGCTAAGAGAATTCTCTTTAAGAATCAAATAACAAAATAAAGTGAAAGACACATTCGGGACAACTAATTCTGTTTTGAATGAGCCCTTTGAAAGCCTCGAGATATTTGAAATTCCATTCAACATGAACCTCGCCAATAAAGCCTATACTATCGGGGTACAAAAAGATGACAATATCAGATGTCTCTGCGGCAGCGGAAAATTGAAGTTCCATTGCCTGTAAAACCCGAACGTATCGTCGTTTCATAACTTCCTCTCTAGCAAGTAAAAGCATCCTCCTCTCATCTAACAGTGATTCTGATTGAGACGAAAGTGACTCGCCTGGAAATCTCATGCTGGAATAAATTCCACTTATTCGCTGGATAGGGATAGACATGCCCTCGAGGTATCTAGGACTCACATTGGGAGAATCCAAAAGGGTAGTAAACTCTGAAGAACCGATCAAATGTGGATTGGGAGGGGAAACAGGAAAAAAGAAAGAAAATGAAAATAGAGGAAGAGAAATGACAGAGAGAAGAAAAAAGGCAGAATTTCATTCTTTGCTGGCTCTCTTTCCATGCTTTGAATCTCGTTTTTCCAAGCCAAGTTCCCCGTTGTGAAACGGAGATTCGAGATGAGAGGTGAAGATTGGAAAGGACTAGGAATGAAGAAGATGAGAATGGTTAAAGGACCGGTTAAGAGGGTTGGAATCCTGGGGATCCTGCTAAGGATTTGCCGCACGTAGCGACGACGCCGCGGATCCAAGGAAGTTTGCTCGCCTCTCTCTCACTCCCTGGAAGAACCAGGAATCCTGATTAGTCGGTGCTCGTGCGCCATAACACTATAACCTATCTGGCCAAGAACCCCAGGAAGATTCCGGTATAAGATTCGGAAGGGAGAGGGTGCGAGTTTGAGGTAGACTGTGAGTGGTTAAGGGGTTGAGAGGGTCGAAGGAGGACAAGAAGATGGAGAAACGGAACTTGGCCGGAGGTGGAGTCGGAGGAAGACGGAGTCGGGCCGAGAGAAGCCGGCGGCTTAATAGGGAGGAAATTGAGTGCTCGAGCAATATTGAAGAGGATTCGGGATTCGCGAGGATCGAGGGAGGAACGTATCCATCCATCCGTCCGCTTTCGGATTCCTCGGGCGTGCATCGACTTCCTCCACCTCAAGCTCAGCAAGATCAGCGGTTCTCATTCGTCTGCGCGGTTAGGATAATACACGTGGGAAATTCACGTACGGTAAATATGGTTAAGCTGGTTCCTAGATTCCGTTCAAGTGCCACACGAATCGAAACACTACGTGATCTAACCAAGATTAATCATCTCTTCTCTTTCCACAAATAAACTAGACCTTTTTTTAAAAACAAATTACACTTTTTAGAATTGAAATATAAGGTTTCAAAATTGATTCACCAAAATCAAAAGAATGGTTCAATGTTTAGTTACTTTATGATTCTAATGAAAAGTTAAGACAAAATCTTGTTGAAGTTTTTGATTTGAATAAAAAGAGTCGCATTAGCTCTTTTTTGGTATGGTCCAAAGATCATTAATGACGCAATGCTAATTACTTACCCCGATAATGGCGTTGAGTTCTGACACAGTGACTTGTTTAGCTCTTTCGACAGCGGTGGCCACTTGTTGTTGATGCTCTTGTGAGAGAAAAGGAAGAATCTGAGCAATAATTGCGTTCAATCTTTTCGCGATCTCAGTCTGAAAAAAATACACAAGATACAAATTAATTAACAATAAAAGTATGCACCAAGAACATATTAACGTAAATTCCAGAATGCTATAAAAATGCTCACAATCGTAGTTACTAGATTCTTATCTGCAGCTTTAGCTAGTAAATTACCATCGGCATTTGTCTTCCTCGCGACCTTTGTACTCGATAACAATTTCTTCTCTAACTAGCCTTTCTAATTAATTGTGTTCTCGCTATCTTTCTCAAAAAATAAAGAGAGTAATTATTCTAGTGCGTCTAGAATTCCTCGTTTTAAGTAGGTCGAGGATATCAACAAGTCTCAGTACATGTCGTTTATGGGATAGGCGAGATTTGAGGAAGTCGTTACTTATCCAAAGCTACCTACTCGATGCTTTAACAAGTAAACTTACCTGAACAGTAACCATCGTCAAGGTATTGGTGCCCACGCGTCAACTCAGTAATTAATTTGAACCGAGGTAGTACGAGACTTGCGATACCGAGTACTTGGAGCGTAATCCCCCATTTCAACGAGCAGTTTAATGAGCGTGGAGAGACCGATACTGGTCTTTCAACACACATAAACTAATTGCATACATTTACCACGCATGAAATTCTGTATAATCAGTGACTTCCGCGATTTCCTGACCAATCTATGTACCACTGTGAACTGATGCAAACAGCAACAGTTGTATTCAAGACCAAACATCACAATTATATATTTTTTTTAAACCGTGCCGAAAGTTCAGAATAGGAATTCATTCCGAACCATTCCGAAATCTGTATCCTCTAGAATCGAATGCAATTTTTCCGAATGAATCCGAGTTCGAATGTATTCTGATTTGATCGGGTTGCACACACGCATTGAAAAGGATTAAAAAATAGGTTGACTTGAACTTTGGGTTGATGTATGGATTGAGGATTGCAAATTTGTTTCTGATTTGGTCTGATTGATTCGGATTGGACCGAATACAGATTTCGGATTGATGAGTAATAGTTCGGATAGGTTCGGAATGAATTCTCCTACACTGATAGAAATGAATAAGTGGTACAACAGTATTTATGATTAAATTAACTCTATTTTATTGCTGGTATAGATACAGCCATACAGGATGTCTGTTTTGGCCATCCGATTCTTGTTGCTTACGAAAGTAGACGCGCAGGCGCGATCAAGATGCGCCTGTTGTAAACTAAACAAAGCGAGTCAGGTAAATCAGTCATGCAAAGGGTATTGCTAAACGACAACATTTCAGAGATAGTTCCCTCAAGCAAGTGTTTAATAGAATTACACATTTCATATAATAGCAACACATATATTACATTTTTGTACCACAAATATAAGTAACTTGTATTTACCATATTTCAGTAAGTGCATTTCCTACTCTTTATCATTGAAGTACACGTATTATATTATAAATATACTCGTAATTTTTCAACCAACGATCATATGGTTAAATCAACATTATTATTTCTATCAGTGTATCCAGAACTTTCGCCAGGGTAGGTATTTAATTAATATTGACATTCTTTAATTGAATACGTTATACTTCCTCGTTCTAATAAAAATAGTAATTTCTTTTTTTTTACTGAGGATCCAACTACCAATCGGATTCTCTTAGAGCGACGCCGCAGTAATTTCGTTCGATGTTAATTTACTCTCTCCTAGTACGGTACGGTCCTGTTAGCCACCGAAGAACGAGATGAGTGCAGGTGCAGCTTCGGATCGTATCGAGGGTGTTTACGACACTCGAGAAGCGCCACCGGCAGAAGAGACTGACGGGAATTAAATTAGATCCTCGCGGGGTTACCAATGGCGCAGACGACTCGTCGCGGTTTAATCTTCAGTCTGCCATTGGCGGATGGCTCAAGGGGTTGCGGTAAATCTCAATCATCCTAGTTTATTTTTCTCGATTCCGGCATGTTTTAAACGGGCAGTATTTCTCAAATGTTAAATTCTAACATTTTTTTAGTAATGTCTTACGACCTTCTTCCAATTTTGTCAATTTGTTGGCCTATTAGGATACTATGTCTCCCAAATATATAGAGACTTTTGTTCCAAACAATACGGGGCACAATTTCCAACCCTGACGCATCGTTATTTTAGGAGTGATTTTGAAAGGGATTTGCACGCCATTTTATATTATCAAATCCATTTTTTAACATTTTTTTTTTGTAACAGGGATTACAGCGCAGCGGTTCAGTAGTTCAAATTTAGGAAAAGTCCGGAATATCTATTTGAAGAAAATGGAATTTTTATTAAAGGAGAAATTTTTTTCTTTTTAAAATGCCAGGGGAATAAACAAAAGCCAATAAATGCAAAACTTTTGTGAGAAGCTTCAAATTTTATTAAAAAATAAAAAACACTTAGTAGTCATAAAAATTGAGAATTTCAAAGACAAAATTACGATTTGTTTAACCTTCATTCATTGTGTTACCTAACGAGTTTATTCAAATCTTTTTTTTAAGCAATCACAAATAATTGATAAGAAATAGCAATTTTTCACGCTGAGCTTATCTAAAAAACAACATAATCAAAATCAGTTGAGAATTGTAGCCTGCTGTGAATTATGAACAGTAAATTTCACAGATCCGGCCCACTTTGTGACGGTAGAGTTGAAAATTCCATCCCTTGTAGTTTGGAAAGGGCTGGTAACAAAAATCTTTAAATTTTGAGGGTGAACTACTATCGATTAGGCGACCAAACTTTGAAAATGTGAAGGCTATTGAAACAGATGACTTAAGAAATTAGGGCAGATGAGAAATAATGCCCCAAACATTTGTCTACCTTAGTTTAGGTTATGAACATCATAAAGAGAGTTTGGTCTCCGGTGAGAGGAGACTTAGATAAGCTGGTTCTAAAACCAGTAAAAGCTAGAAATCTCATATCTCAACAATTCAGCTTTACTCCACAATGTTAATTCATTACGATTTTTGTGTGCAAATATCAATTCGTAGAAGACTAATTATTAATCGAGCTCAGTGGAAGAGAAAGTGGCAAAGGCAATTCGTGGCGTAAGTCGAATGAAGTGATACGTGTGTTCACTGTTCACAAGTGCGACTGTAGGTGCGGAGCACGAATGTAAATAAGCGCGTACAGGTCGCGGCATCGCATAAGTCGTCGCTGTAAATGAGTCTCCCTTGCCTACCGCGTTCCCTTTCATTGCCGTTTAAACGAGCGGTAGATGCTAATTGAAATATCGCGGCCACTGAAATTCTTGGCAAGTTTCCCTCTCGAGTCACAAGCGGGCAACGAACGCGAAAAGAGGAGAAAGGAAGCAAGAGAAGAGCTGAAGAAAAGGAAGAGGGAAAAGAGCCTTGGGAAGAGAAGGACAGACAGACACGGAGGGAACTGCTCAGGAGAGCGAAAGAGCAGGAGTAGAGAGTTGTTGTTTTAATTACCCGTCGCCCTCCGAGTGGCAGTCATTAAGCCACTAATTATAACGTACGCGAAAATGAGTTGAGCCATCCGCGTAAGAGGGAAGAGAACAGAAGTAGCAGTACCATGGTAAAGAGCGAGACGAATACAGGAGAATGATGGAAGCTGGGAAATTGTAGTAAAAGGTGGCTCGAGGGTGGAAAAGAGTAGAGAGTAGAGAACCAGGAGATGGGGGAGCCACTGCAGACGTAATTGCGTTGCCGAGAAGTTTTCCTCGGGTGAGAGGTAACCATGAAAATAATGAATGGGGTAGGTGCGGGCACAGCCTCTGAGTGAACCGGGGGTGGCCTTTCAGGGCCGTGCTATCGCGTGGTTTCTCGCTAGTTCAAACTTTTTAAGAAAATAAACACCACTGTGAAACGCTTCCACAGTAAAGTACACGCATTACGACACTCCCATTAAGAACTTTCGAGAACAAAAATATTTTATCTGACATCATATTTATACTCCTATCTATAACATCTTAAACCCATTTTTTCTCCCAAACCTGAACACTTCAGTGAAGGAGAGAATTGTATGTAGAATTTATAAAATAGGACAAATCGTACAAAAGAATGAGAGAGTAGTAGTGTTCGGTATATCTAAAGAGAGAAGTGTGGGGAGCAGTGGTATGAAAATGCAAAGCGACGAGGTACGACGATAAAATTCTTCGCCTGTAAAACGTTGACGTGAATCGAATGCTTTCGTCGTCGTCCTCTCCGTCGACTTTGTGCGCCCACACCACAAGATTCCCTTCGATAATCCGATACCTCGAGGTATACCTCGATTCCCGCCGCTCGTATACGATTCATTCTCCTCCCTCCACCCAAACCCACCCAATCGCTGGTCTTAAGTGTGGAAAGTCAGGACCGTAAAGTGCGGGTGTCGCGAAATTGAGACGACACCGCCTTTTCCGACTCGTACTCTCAACTCTCGTTTTTCGCTTCCAATGATCTACGGCCTACGCCGTCACGGTATACGTTACCTCATTTTAACACCTCTCGATGCAGATATCAAATTTTATGCATTGCAGTGGACGAGAATCGTAGCTGTTTTCGGGTAATGGTAAATTCAATAATAAAAAAAGCGAGGGGTTAAAAACTCGATCGATAGGGCTTACACTGTACACCTACTTCTGACTTTCATACACTGCAGAATATTTCAGTAACTTTACAATATTTCATAAGACTTTAGTGACTTCTGGATACTTCAATAACTTTTGAAACCTTTTTGTAACTTCTAAAGATTTCAGTGACTTCTGAAGACTTTCGAAGAATTTAGTGGTTTCAGAAGAATTCGCAACACTTCATTGAAATTTAGAGACTGAACTGACTTTTGGATAGTGGAGTCTAGCTCATTTGGAAGACTTCACTGATTTTATGAGACTTCACTGACTTCAGACAACTTCAGAGACTCTACATAATTACATTTTAAAGATGAATTGGTGCAAATTTTCAATGCGACCCGTAAATTACCAAAAAGCTTTAAAAATTCAATAAATCCTGCAATGTTCAAAAGAATCATAAAAGTTTCACACAGGTGACGTAACCTCATTGTGTAAACAATATAAAAGCCAAAATTATGCTTTGCCAATATATTCAGAGTTTACTTCACCAAAAGTCACACCTCCTCACCCTTAGGACAATAACGTGATTTTAAAGTATCTTTTCTGAATTTTATACAGGTGAAATAAAAATTTTATACAAGTGAAATAAAAATTTTATACGCAAATGATATAAAAATGTTATTATGCAAATATCGAACATACTACCCTTAAAATAAATGTTTCCCCCCTCTTTACCCCTTAATAATTCACAAAAGATAACATTTTCTTTCTTTAAAACAGTTAATCTTAATATTAAGAACTATGAAGTTGATGCACTCTCTTAAATTGAACTAGTGAAATTGTCACTGGTTGAATCAGTATTTTTTAATTTTCACTGGTGAACCAGTGATTTTCCGATTTTGACTGGGTGAAAATGTAAGACATGCACCTCCAGTCGAGTCGTCCGGTACGCGCGTGTCGCGTCATTGCATTTAGCGGTCCACATGTTACTTAAAACTGTCGAAAACGGACTTTATTGTTAACTAGTGTTTGTGATAACAATATTTGGGGCCTGTGTGCAATAAGTTGGGGATATAATATGGTATGCTTGAAAGTGGGGAGGCCCCTGGCCACATAAGTTTGACTTAAGCGATGCGTCTCACGCGACCCGTTGACGTATGACATGCCTTCTCATACTCAGGCGCAATATATTATGTCCTACTATTGCAGCCCGGCCCTCCACTGAGTGAACCAGTGAAATCTCACTGATTGTCAGTGACATATTTCTGGCTGTTTCAACCAGTGAGATTTCACTGATTCATTTTAAGAGAACAGATAATACTTTAATTTCTGTTTTTTCATTGAAAATTTTCTTCAATAAATAACACAGCATTAGGAAGGAGATATTCAATATACGCAGTTTTGTTTCGTCACGGATCCCTCATCCAAATCCAAATTGTGACCCGAAAGAATAGTTCATTACACAAAAAGATGTGCAATGGACCACTCGAAATAACTCAGGGGGAGAGGATTTATGGTGCTCGTGATACGAACGGACAGCCGCGCCGAAAATTGCTCGTATAAATATTAGAACTCGCTATTGTCATTCGGTTAATTTTCCACGATCGCTAGACCAACGCCAGCAGGTTGGGCGCGAATGACGATGGAGTTTTATGTGTATTGAGTTTTCAATGGAAAGTCCATCGCATAACCATCGAGCACAAACGCATACGTGTTTCGCTTCCGTCCTTTCTGTCGGGCAATATCTGTTGCAACGATAATTGAAAACTACTGACTCGTTTGCAATACCGTGTCAGAACTTAATTTAGCTGCCCAGGTGAAAATCGATATGGCAGATACTGGCTTGGCATACGTCAATAAAAGATATGAACAATGAAAACCGCTAGGACGTGTGATTTCATTGGTTGAAATTTGATTTTCTAAAAACGTGTCAGCAAATAAAAAAAGGTATTGCATTGCTGAACAATGAATGGAAACTCATAATAGATTGGAATTAAGTAATCCCGGTGCTCATATTTGCCTGAACATTTCAAATGTTGGTCATCCTTCCGAGTTGATTAGTCTCCATGATTGCTGTATCCTCTCAATTGTCTGAATATGACTAATCACTTTTACATTCGTGGGGTCATTATCATCTCTGCCACTTGAACAAGACCGTAATCTCATTGAGACACTTTGAGTGCTAAAGATGTTCAACAATGGGAGGACCGGCTATTGCTCCGGAAGATTGGAGGATAAACACGTAGTGATTTCGGTTCCTTTGGGACCGCGTCTGGCTTCCTCAAGTAGAAGAGGCAGAACTTTAGAGTATTCTGCGTTTAGACT
>CAKNWW010279059.1:8005-24981 GCA_932074435.1 Andricus kollari
GTGCTTATGAGTGAACCGTGACGTACGGTGTCTTTGTGAAGCTCTCCACCTGGAGTTATTGCTAGAGACATTGATCAGCGACCCGTGTCGGATCGGCGTTGTGGGACGAGTATGTAGTTCGAATAAGTAACACGCTAACGGGGAATAGGAGTTAGTGTCGGTACTATTAACAAGGCTGAGAGGAGGATCAGGAACGGAGAGTTTTGCTAGAAAAACAATAAGAAAGAAATAATGAGTGAAAAGCAGTAGAAAAGTTGCAAGTGCACGGAAAAAAATATAAAGACCGTTGGTGCCTAACGTTACTCAAGAACATTGATCCAACTATCTTTTAATAAGAGCAGCTATTCAGATTGCTAACGCAAAAGTAGGCTTAGTATACATCAATTTCGCATATCTCAAAATGTCATATTTCGACATTCATTGTCAATAAGATTCTGTTGGTTTCATGATGCCTTCACATCGACTCGGTTTCGATAGTTTAACTAAAAAATTTGGTAAGTCAGTGAACTTTTTGTCCGTGTTTGATTGAGAAGAGGAAAATTTTTTTGCCAATTGTAGAAACTGTACTGATTTAATTGAGTGCAGTTTAATTGGGTGTCGGTCAGTTCAAAGGATTTTCTGGTGAAAGAAGCAAGAAAGCGATTGTGGCTCAAGAATGCAGTTCCGTTTACTTCTTCTTAATTTCCGGAATGCCTTGACGAACTTCCAAGGTATCTTGATAATAATCGTCACAATGTAGGAAGTCCGTGCGCCTAATGCAGGAGATGCGCTACCATTAAAAATACTATCCTTCTAAGCGTCGCGTCGAAGGTAAAAAAAGGGAGCGAAGAACGCGCTAGTTTGACAATGGCGATTCTCCAGCGTCGTTCTCGTCTCTTTAACAATACCTACAGTCTCTCTTTTCGCTATTCTCGCGCCTTTCCTACAATCAAACGTCGATTCACCAACCATTTCATCCAAGTTGCGCCCGCCCGAGAAGCAACAATGTCCAATGCATTTTTGTGATTAAAATTTAGAGGCTCCGTATATTTCGATGCATGTTTCGAGAGAAGATGGCAAAAAAGTGTCTGGCGGATGCTGGTCTCCATTGACACGGAGACGAAGGAGATCGTCGAGAGTCATTTCCGTCGACCAATATAACCACTAGGTCCATGACCCTGTGTCTAAAGTGCCAAGAAAATAAAATTAAGGCAAACGTGTTGCCAATTCTTAAATCGCATCAAGATGTTTCTTCAGTATCACATATCTATACTCTTTAATATTTTCTTCTTTCAAGTTCCGAAAACATATTTCAGGCGTATTTATTACGAATTATGACATCTTTTATTTTGTAGTAATGTATGATAATCCTTATATAGTACAGTGCAATATAAAAAGGATATATACATACATGGAGTTTTGTTTTTACTTTTACAAGAAATATCCTCTGGCTGTTCGAAAAAAATGTGTTTGAAATTTTGTTCAATGTTACTAAACATTTGCTTCAAAATGTCGAAGATCATTTTATATTTAAGATTTTAAAGTTAATGTATCATTCAAAAATTATTTTTGACTGTGAATCAATTTTTGCTTATTTGGCAATACATTTTTCAATTTTTGCTTAGTTTGTGAAAGTTATTCATGGAAAAATGGATTTCGTTTCAATCTTAATTTAAATGAATGTTCCTTTTATACTATATAAGAATTTAAAGTTTAAATTGATGGATCGTTCAAATACTAAAGTTCCTTTTATATTTAAAAACAGAAACTTCCTTTTTAGATACATAACATAGGCATTTAGCGACACTTAAAATGTTTCGCAAATAAATTGAAAACCCGCTTTTCAAGAAACACTGATTTTAAGTTGTTGGAGTATGCCATGAGCTCACGTGGCATTTATTTTTATTTCAAAATTCTACTATTATATTTGTAGTCGAGAGTTCATCTCTTTTAGTTAAAAATTGGTCTATTTGGTTGAAAATTCAACTATTTTCTTATAAAGTCACCTATTTTGGTTATAGGTTAATTATTTTATTGATAAAGTCTACTGTTATCTTTCAGGTTCAGAACGTTCGTCCTTTTGGATAGGAAATCCGTCTGTTTGGATTCAAAATTCATCCTTTCGTAGAAAAGTCATATTTTTTTGTTCAAAAATTCAATTATATTCTTGAACATCAGTTTGCTTGAATAGAAAATTTGGTAGAAAAGTCATCTTTCTTGGTTGAGAATTCAACTGTGTTGTAAAAGATTTGCCTTTTTGGCTTGAAAAATCAACTATTTGGTTGAAAATGTACCTGTTTTTAGTGGAAAAATAAATTATTTGGATGAAAAATCATTTCTTCTTTGAAAATAAACTTTTTCATGGAAAATTGAGCTTTCCGAGTTTAAAATTCGAATGCTGTCTAAAACATTCGACCTTTTAGCTAGAAAACTCAACTCTTGTGTTGAAAATTCATCTTTTTGGTTGAAAATTCCACTATATTATTGAAAATGCAATATATTTCGACTTGAAATCCTAGGAATATGCTACCTGCATTAATGTTTTTAAAAAGAATTTATGTTTAATTCTTTTTAAAATTTATATAATAAACCAATTAGCAGTGAAAAATTATTATTATAAGCCCTTAAACGTCAACCAGGAAAAGTGTACTTTTTGACCGGGAAAACCGCGAAATAGTCTAGATTTTTTTTTTAAATTTGAGTGGCCACCCAGAAGATAATAACGATATATAAGTTTCTACATTATAAATACTCCATGAGTCTATTTTTTACAAAATTTAATTGTTTCTGCCTACGAAACCTTGATGTAATCAGCTACATTGTTATTATCTATTAAACCATTTCTTACTTATGTCTTGCCCATTTTAAAGAATAAAAAAAAATTTTGGGAGCTTTTCTTCAGAACTGATTTGATACAAAATATTTATACGTAAATAATACTGCTGCTTTCTTTACTGAGTCCTTTGAAATACAAATATTGTGATTACAAATTGAATGGTATTTTATTTTATGCCAAATAGTTTACTAGTAATTCGAATTAAATTTCCGTAATATTTTTTTCCTTCGAAATGTTATGCTTACCTTATGCTATGTTATGCTATACCTTATGAACTGCAAGAAAACTGCAACCCCCAAATATAAAATCTTCAATGCAAAATGTGTTTTGTATTTTTAGGACTCCGATCATAATCTGGGAACTTTCAAAATCAAAATTAAAGGCTTTAAGTCTCAAAAGGTCGAGAATATTTAATTTTAAAATAATAATAATTTTTAAAAGAAAGTTTAAATAAAAAATTTAATTTCCAACGAAACAAATTGTTTTATTTCATCAGGTGTCAGTCTTTTCAATAAGGCTACAATTAAATTAAATTCCGACGAATACAAATGAAATTTGGTTTAAAATTCTGTCGCTTTACAGTCAAGTCGCTCCTCGCTTTATTTCCACGCTGAATTTACTCAAGGGAAATATGATTTTAGTCTTGCAATTTTTCTGCACGTAGAATTTTTCTTAAAAATTGTTCAAAGTTGGGTGAAAAATGTTGATGAAAAAATGTTGGATGACAGCATCTATATTTTTAAAACAATATGAATATTAATAAAAATCATCAGAGCAACCCTGAAATAATATCAGGAACTCGAAAAAATTATATTACAATCGTTCGTATATTGTCACTATCCCAAAACTTTTAGCTAAAGTAAGTATTCTAAAATGTATCATCTGAAGTATTGCACTATATATGGTACAGTAACATTTCAAAGCAAGCAGAACAAGAGTAAGGACATATTTGATAAGGGTGCTTTATTCGCCCCACGTAGCGATTCTGATCTGCATTCAAGCCTGTGTTCAGTGCCACGGAATAGCACAAGAACGTATACTTATTTGCAAAAAATCTGGAAGCCTTAGCAGCAGAAGAGATTCCTATACCTCAATATAAAAATTTAAAAACTTAAAATAAACGTGAAAATGTCCATAATCGTTCGTGAAACACGGTTCAATCACTTAATCGATTTAAAATTGATAACAAGAAAAAAGGTTGTGTTATTGATTCATACAATGTTACAATTCAATCAACTTTTTAAATATTGTATTATAAACTCACTTAATTTTTAACATAACTTATAGTCTCTATACGATATTTGGGTTGAGTTTCTTCTACTAAAATACTTAAAATATTCAAGTCTGAAATAAAAGAAAATACAGAAATATTTGATTCTGGAAATTCGAGACTGCTCGAACCCTTTGGGTGATGACAGCGAGCCGAGACACTCTTACAAAGTAATACAGATCCCGCGACGCTAGGTACCTACCTACAATGAAAGGCATTTTTAGGCAGGGAAACGAGACTTCAACCATCAGGATAATGGGTCCTCTTTACCTCGTCGCAAGTCACCATAGCCAGAGTGTCGGCGGATCCAGACTGCAGACTGTAGAAGGTTTTTTAGGGGGTTGTTAGAGCTGATCTTGTGGGTGGAAAGGTGGCCAGGGGTGACACGGGGAGGACTATGGTCGGTAGGAGGTAAAGGCCGAAGGAGCAATGTTCACCAGACCGGGCTACGAGAGGTGGTATACCATACCACTTGTCCCTTTTCAGCTTGCAAAAGCCCTCCCAGGATTTCGGCGCCACGCTTAAAGCTGTCGCCTTGGGCTCTGCTCATTTTGTAGACGTCCCTATTTCTGCTTCTTCCTCTTTCACTGATCCCTTATTTTGGTATAAAATTCTTATTACCAGCCACCTCGCAATTTTTTCCGCAATTTTCCAGAAAATTAAACCTTCCACGGAACAAATTATCCTTATAAAAAATTAAGGAGTCGATTGTGTCTAAAAGAGAAAGATAGATCAAATATAAAATAGTTCTTAAAAAAGGGCATTATTAGATCCTGTTTTTAGACTATGTAATAGTTTTTTGAGCCTCAGAGACGACTATAATTCTTCTTATTTTTTTCACTTCGCATTGTCAGTTATGGGTGAAAATCCAAAGGTTGACAATATCATGTCCCTGGAATATTATATAGTATGTTTCTGTTTGGAGGAATACTTTTTTTAATTACATGGTTTTATTAATCCTACTTTTTCCCACTATACCCGATGTCCCAATTATGTTCAGGTGACTCGGTGTCAAAATAAATTCAATTAAATATGAGTAAATGTCATCCGTTAACGTTTCCCTAACTGCCTTTTTCCAATTATATGGCGTTAGGTCTAATTGTAGAATACACGTAATTTTTTTTAATTAACTGCAGAATTCCAAAGAAAAGATTTTTTCTCGTTTCCAGTTATAGTTTTAGAGTTCTGTTATAATCACTTTTTAAATGTCCCCGAGGTTTTATGCCATCGAGTAACCAAATAGTTTTTATTTAATTTCATGACTTCAGAGTTTAATTTCCATATTTGAATTGGTTAATTTATTTGACCAAAATAAACAATTCAGATGACCGAAAAAGATCTTATGCACAACAATTTGGTGTCATCCGATAATAAAGGTTTATTATTAGAAGAACCATATTTTAGAGGTGAGTTTATGAAGAAAATATTATGAAAAACATTTCCTTCTTATCTGTAAAACACTCGATTGTTATGTTATTCCCACGGAAAAATATGCTTCAAAATAATAAACATTTTTTTGATAACCTTGTCATCCGCTAACACAGAGTTTATTTCCATTGAATGAAGTTAGTTGTAGGAAGAAAAATAATCAACATTCCCATTATTTTTTAATTTATCAATAATTTAAAATAACCGTAAAGTTACTTGTTCTGTTCATTATATTGCAAATGAAATCAAAAATAAATTTCAATTTACCTATATGATGGCTTTAAAAGCAGATCTAATTATTATTTCGACATTCAGCATATTTTTAATGACTTAAATTAAATATTTGTCATTAGATTCAAAAAATTAAAATTTTAAATAAGGAACTATTTCTTCATCTCGCTTGTTATTATTTTTCAATATTGTGATTAATTGCAAAAGAAAACAATTTACATTATTCTGAATTACTTTTTACAAATTAAAATTACAATTGAATAATTCCAACTTTTTAATTTTGGCTCTTATATATTCATGAGGAATTAAAAATTTCATTTCAATAAATAGTGGTCATAATTTGGCTATATATTAGGGTGTCCGTTATTTTGGAGATGTCGGAATTTTATGGGCCCCCCCCCCCCAAAAACTTTCAACATCAATAAGAAATTCGTGAAAAATGTGAAAAAAATCGGTTCATATTAACACGTGCACCAGAGCTGTTGAATTTTTAAATGGAAAATACACTTATTTTTCAGCCCTCTTTACTCGAATATTCATAACTTTTCTTGAAGTAATAAATTAAACTTGGCTGAGAGAATAAAGAAATTAAATTTTTGGAAAAATGACACAAGAGGCGTAAATAATGAATTAGACAAAAGTAGTTCAACCAAAAAATATCTAAAAATTTGTCATGAACTTTTGTTATACGAATACATTAGAAATGAAAAATGAACTTTTTGGAAAAACGACGTAAGTTACGATAACATTCTATTTAACAATGTTTGGACCTAAATTGTATCTACACATTTCCTTAGAACCACTTTACGCTAGGATGCGTATTTTTGGTTTAAATCGTAAAAAATAACATTAAAAATAAGCAAATTAAATTATTGAATATTGAATTATGATATATAATATGAATGCATATTATGAATTGTAATTCAAATGATATACATTTTCAGGCGAGCGAAGCGATCCGCGCGCGATGAGAATGTGTTGTTATGAATATTTATTATGATTATTTATTATGTAAAGAATGTATTTATTTCGATTATTTCTTTATAATAAATTTACTGCAGGCTTGAAAAAGGACCAAATAGCGTCCGAAACGTAACCAATTTAAACTTGAATCTATGTTTTTGTTTATTTTACCTTTGGCACCGAAAATTATTTATGCATCAGCATGAAAGTTTATTTAAATTCAGGTGGTAATAATAGCCAGAGTGACTATGTATGTTAAGATTCGCATCTGCAAATCACAGCCAACTACAACCACGAAAATGGTTCACTGAAAATCGAACTTTCTACCCGTATTGGATATCTCGGTCAATTGATGACTGATTTGCATGAAACGTTTCAGAATCAATTAAAAAACAGTAAAAGATAAATTGTGTTCGTGAAATTGATACATAGATTGTATATTGTTTCCGAAAAGAGTTGTGGTGAGGTTCCGAAAAACACTGTATATCTAATCATGCCTCTGATACTTTTGAAACCTGATAAATCGATATATTTTCCTGCGTTGATTACGATACATAGTTACATACAGATCATACATACAGCGATACGTTATACAGTAGGGCGTATGAACACCTCACTTTCGAATACACTGCTTAATTTTATTTCCAAAATGTTATTCATTTTAAGATAATAATTTATTTTATTATTAGAATTTTCTATTTAATACAATTAATTTAATGATATACTAATCATTCTTGTTTTATACTTTAAAGTTTCTTTTGTTCCTGGCGTTTTCGACTATTTTTTGTTATGTGCAAGTAAAAAGTAATTCAAAAATATCTGAACAAAAAATGTCAAAATTGTTCAACCTTGTTTGTTCAGGTTATTTATATTTAAATGTATGACATTCAACATTTCAGTTTCGAAATATCCTGAACTAGAAATGTGTAATTAAATCCTTTACAAAAAGACTTTCAAAATTAAAGGGTTAACAATATAATTCACAGATTTCAAAGCCCTCGTTATTGAAAATTTGTACAAGTACAGAGTATAAAAATACAAAATTAGCACTTTTAACTCCTACATATTGATGTAAATGGACGATTTTAAGGATAAATAAACAATAGCAAAGTCATTGATAGAAAAAATAGAAGACGGCCGCCCTATATCTACCATAATATTACAATAGATTATAATAGATAAAAAAGTTTTGCAAACTTGGTGACGTCATACATTCATATAAAGGGTTTTCCGCATGATATCCAGTTTCAAGTTTCAAGTATTTTTTTTATTTTTCCATTACGAATCAATTTGTTCACGAACAGTGTTCCTCATTTTGAGAATCATTTTTAATAAACCTTTCTGATAGTGGATCGTGGAAAACAATGAACTGCGAGTGCACCGGCAGGAATATTTGTTTTTTATTTTCAGACCAATTCAGTTCTATCACAAAGTACACTTGAACGTGGAGTGCGAATGTTCGGGTGTTTCGCGAAATACATTCGCGATCCGGAAGAAGGTACGGAAGGGGTTGCTGCGAGTAAATGAAGTATATGTAAATAATGAGGGCGGGAATGAATATCAAGGGGATCGTGTCGCTGCTAATGGCGAGTGCAACGCCCGCTGAAGAGGTGCCCAAAAATCATCCCATCCTTCCAGCGAGCTTCAGCTGCCCAATTATCGTGAAATGCTCTACTTCCTCGTACCCGAAATTCTTGGATTCCTATGCAATTTTTCATTATCGTTAGAAGCCGAACCAGACGATTTGAAAGGATTGTGAGGGAACAATTTTTGTTTTCTTCTTTTTCTGACACAAGAGCCTTCATATTTTTTTTCATCTCGATTTTTTTATAGTAAGCCAACCAATTTTTCATGACAATATTAATGGATAATTTGATTAAAAAATAAAATTTGAATACGTGAAAATGGAGTTCTTAGACATTATAGGAAGCTGTCTGCAATGGAAATTCGTAATCGTGTCTGGGAAAGTTTTTACTTTACTTTGCAAATACTCGTAAAAAGTTGGAGAGCATTTCTTTATTGCGACCGACAGATGATTTGTCCTGCGAAGACTCGATATGTCGACGTGACTTACTAAGATCGGTCCTTGCAAAAATACTGTCGGTGAGCTAGAACTTGGCGAAACTTGGCAGACGAAGAGGAAGCATGTAATGTGTTTGAGATGAGCACAGCACGCAGATCTGCCGAAGGCAAAGTCCTGACTCGTGGATGTGGTTAAACTACACGACTGAGAACATCTTGAGTTTTCAATTTTCCTCTATGCAAACCAACTTTTGCCAAGCGATCTCGTCGAACACGGACGAAAGATAGTTAAATTTCAACTAAAACAATTTTCTTCGAATATTCCTTGCGCAACTTTACTTAAGTTCATCTGCAATCAAACTGCAATAATCTGTTTACAGTAATACATAACAAAGTGACATTCTGCTATCAATCCCAGTGGAGCCAGAGAAGAATTTTCGTAAAACTTATAAAAAATCAGTATTTCAATAATATTTATTTAAGACCATGTAGAGAAAACCAACTAACATTAATTACAATTCTGATACAAATTTTAAACTTATTGGTATTGTATGGTAATGACACTAATAGGGGGCCACCCTTCCGTAGTGGGCCACTTTAAAGTGTGGACCTTTGTCGAACTTGACAAAGACTTTTTATACAGCTTTGAATATTACCCTAAACTCAAAGGTAGAGATAATTCATCGATTCATCGAACAATTTTATCAGGCTTTCTACGAAATAAGGGTTCTTTTCTTCTTGGCTAAAAAAGCTCACGTTTCTCCTTTGAATATCTTTAGGTTAAAAAAATGGACATATTATTATTATTATTTATTCGTAAAAATTAGCATTTTGGAAGAGTTTGAAAGATTTGAAAGATTTCCAGGGATATAAATAGATTTTAACAGATTTCAAGGGATTTAAAGGATTGGAAAGGATTTCAACAGCGTTCAAGGGAACTCGTAGAATTTAAGGGATTTAAATTATTTTAAGAAATGTTCATAGCTTTTAAATGTTTTTAGGAATTTTAAAAGATTTTGAATATTTTACGGTAGTCCAAGGGATTGCACAAGAATTAATTAAGGTATTTAATATTATTTCAAAAATTTCCAGGGCTTTTCGAAAATTAAAGCCAAATTTATGGGATCGCCCAAAATGTTCTAAACTTCATCAGGATTTTGAAAAATTCATGGGAATTAAAAGTTTTAGGGTATTTTTAATGATTCCAAGGGACTTCAGATCATGTTAAAGATTTCAAAGGATTTTTATAGGATTTATGGAAGATTTGAAAGGATTTTATAGGACCTATATGGTTTTAAGATATTTTTGAAGATTCCAAGGGATTTTGAAAGGATTTTAACGAATTTAATAAGATTCATGAGGGTTCTAATTATTTTTAACGGATGTGTTTGTTTCTGTGTGTGTGAAGTTTGTTTTTTGAAACTTACAATCCCGTATATTATTTAAATAAAATATAATAATAAATGAAATCAAGTAAAATTTTCACAATTCTCGCTTTGCATGAAATTATATTCATAATTATCATAATCTAAACAAATTATTTCACCAATCCAGAGCTTCAAAATAAAATAAAAAAGTACATGAGAAAATTTTTACGAATGAGCTTGCAAAGGTGAACTTCGTTAATGGCATTAAACTTTACAATATAAAAAATTATTTCAATTATCCGAAGTTTCAAAGTAAGAAGAATCTTTGAAATTCTTGAAAAAAGTTCACCAATAACAGAAATGATTATCCACGATCGCTTTTATATTTCAAGGGATGCACTTCATGAACGTTATTAAAAATGACAGATAAAAAAATTTCATTAATACTGTAATAAAGTTATCTACCGCCGGAAATTGTGTACATGCCTAGCTTCAGCGGTTCTAAAAATTTCTGTTGACTTTGAAACGTTAAACACAATATACCATGTGAGAAGTTAGAAAAAAATCAAGAATTTCTCGATTTCTATACCTCGCGGGATGACCTAGGAAAGTTGTTGCAAGAATCTGAAATTTAGACTACACAGTCTTTAAAATCTCACCTTTAAATAATTTAAGCTAAAGAAATTACAAAAATCTGTACGGTTTCACGAGATATGATCAAAAATGTCCAAGAGTATTTTTGCTGAATTTTAGTCGGCGATCACTGCTCCCTGCCGGACATAGTTATTATGATTTTATTATGTATAATTAAAAAAAATTATTCTTTAATTTAGTACTATGAGAATAATATTAGATTTTACATTTTTTTATTATTGTAAATTATAAAATATTATACAATAATTTAAAAGAAAAATTAATGATTAAAAGTATCAGATTCAAAGAATGAACTTAAAGGGGTGCCCGAGCAAAGTCCACCTCTACTCGACGCTGAATTTCATAATCTTTTGTACGGTTTTTTCTTTAATTTTCTCGCTTCCTTTTTCAGCAGTGATTTACAAAAGCTTGCGCTAGCCGTGTATATAATTCCCAAAGTTCGTGTATAATAATAATTTTTGTATTTTGAGGAATACATTCATTAAAAGGTAGCTTTTACCATGATCGAATTTGTACGGACTCTTTACTCTTTCAAATCAAACTTTTCATAACTAGTTCAATCCAGCTCCCCGATTTCTCAGGAACTGCTTTTTGTTTTTTTTTTTAAATTCGTAATATAATTTTTGAGAGTCTTCTTTATCTCTCCTGAACGATTTCAGTTTTGTGAGTTATACTGTTATGGGTGGACACCCTGCAAATGTGCATTTTAGGAAATATGATACATTTAAAATGCTTGTTTTTGAGCGAGTAAAAAAAACATATTTTTTTTTATTCTCACAATAAACACGTTTTAACACGTTTTTAGAATTAGAATTAGTTTTTAGATTAGAAACGTCAGCATTATAAATCTGAAATTTGTAATATCTTCGAATCTTGCAAAATCCCGTAAAATATTTAAAACCATTGCAAGTTTGTAACTCTTAAAAAAATTTTAAAAAATGCAATAAATTTCATCTGATTTCAGAGGATTTCAAAGTTTGTATAATTTTTTAAGGTAATTTAAGAGATATTACAGATTTCAGGATTATAATTCTGAAATTTATAATAGCTCTTGAAATTTCTTCAAAAATCTTGAAAACTTGGAATTCAGATGAAACTTTATGAAATCTTTAAAATATTCAAAAAGATTGACAAATTTCAATGGACTTACAAGATTTTAGGGTATTTTACAAGATTGCAAGTATTTTAAAGATATTCACGAAATTGTAGGGGATTTTAAAAGGGTATCAAAGGATTTCAAGGGATTGTAGGGAATTTCAAACAATTTCTAGAGAACTTTATGGAATAAATGGAAATAAATTTTAAGGGACTTTTAGGATTTCAAAGATTTAAACATTTGTAAAGAAAATAAATTTTAAAAGATATTAAACATTTCAATATGTTATACGGGAATTTACAAGAGTTATGGAACTGTAAAATTTCAACAAGTTTTGTAAGAGTATAGAAAATTTTAAGACATTGAAAAATTGTTAAGGAATTTCAAATGATTTCAGAAGATTTCGAATGTTTCAACGAATTTTTACGGTATTGACAGAATTTCAATAGTTTTCAACGATTTTTTCAGTATTCGAGGTATTCTCTTTCAATTCGAATTAGTGATAAGTATTTCACTGTAAAAAATCAGTACAGGTTTTCGCTGACTATATTCAGACACTGATTCCCAGTGAATTTTCACTGATCCAAATATTTCTTATTTAAATTATCTATGAATCGAGTTAAGAGAGTTTGTAGGATTTAAAAAAAAAAGATTCCAGAAGATTATAATGAAGTTTTGTAGATTTTAACAAATTTAAGAAAGTTGGAGAGTTTTCCAGACATTTCGGAGGATTTCAACAGAATTCAAGTGTTTTAAATAAATATCAGTGGATTTCAAGGGATATTAATAGGATTTGACGGGATTTCAGAGGAGTTAAAAAATTTCAACATTTTTGAAGGAATTAGGAAATACATATATCTACGGATTTCCGCGGACTTTGGATCTTCTGGAGTACTTTCAAAGATTCGAAAGATTCACGCAATATAATGGAAGATGTATTTTGTATACCAGATTTAAAAAATAGTTTACGCTTCGATTTAATATTCAAAGAATGGGAGTATACTATTTTGCTACTATTTTTCAAAATGTATGTTACTATTGACACTAGTTTTAATAAATTGATAAAGTGAGTCTAAGTCCCGGAACTTGCACGTTTATAGAATAAATGGATTACAGTTACATAAAATGCCTTTCCGATGCTATCTTAAATTTAAATATAATATTTAACCAAACCCCTCTCTATACGCTTCAAGCATTCAAGCTATAAAATACTCAGAGTCTAAAATAATCAGAGTCTTGAGTCTTTAGGGACTTCTCGTCGACGAATTGAAAATGAAAAGATTCTTTTGCGCAATGTCGCAGTATCTTGGGAAAAGAGCGAATCGTTATGCGAAGTCGTGGAATGCATCGAAAGAGACGTTTCTACCTGTTCTCGATACCGAAAGCATACCCATGTGTTGCATGGGAGAAGCAGCAGGATGAAGTCGATGAAGAAGGAGCAAAAGGAGGATTGAGTTTGGGTTGGAGGAACATCGAGAAGAGAGAAGGTGGAGAGCAGGTCGCGCGAGATAGGGGTGTTTTTGAGGGTAGGAGTAGCATTAATATTTCAAGGTCCCACTTGTTCCTCAGACTTTCGATTGAACTCGACTCTCGTCGACGAAGAGCTGCATCATTCCCTTTCTGGTGTTGGGATTTGTCTGGTGCTATTCAACTCCTCCTATTAACACTTTAAACACCTCGTTCTAATACTTCCTCCGCTTCATCGTATTTAAGTGAATCTGAATCCCAATTGTAAATATATACATTCTGGGCGTCAGTGAATTACGTGTAAATTATACCACTGAGAGCTGCAGTCGCTTTATGCAGTGGCTCTTAAATTGCCAAGTTGGTTTTAGCTTGACGTTAAGATCTTTCCAATAATTTATTGGATTTGCAACTTAGTAAGCAATTTACTTCACAAAACTCGTCTATGAGGAAGTTTTCACTTTATGACAATTTTATTATTTCACTTTTAGTATCATACAAAATAAGGTGCCTGAGATAACTTTTTGCTTTAAGAGGGTGGTCAACAGACCGGAAACTGGGAAAGGACAGTGAATTTATTTACTGCCCGGTAATTTCTCTAATTTTTAGTAGAAAAATCGGTTTTGAATGGGTTTAATTTGATTGACGAATTTGAAATTGCTTAATTTTAGGCTTTACATTTTTCATCTTTTACACTCTGCGTTTTAATACTTCAAATAAAACATTTTTCGGCTTTATTTTGAATTTTGAGTTTCAGTTAGGGTTTTAGAGTTTCAGTACGTAAATACCGTGGCATTTTTTGGAAAACCGGGAATTTCTAGATTTGTTTTTCAATTTGCAATAAATATTGTCTCGCTCGTTGAAAAAAATGTTTGGAATTGTGCTTAGCGTTACTAACCATCTCCGCAAAAATATCGATGATCATTTTATATTAACATTTTTAAGTTAATGCTTAGCAAATAAATTGAAAACCCGCTTTTCGAGAAAAACTAATTTAAACTTGCAGAGTACCCTAAGTTCACGTGTTATTTATTTTGTCCTCAAATATAAAATTTACCCACTTCAGGATATTTCGGGGACATATAAATTGAAAATTTATCTTTTTTGGTTGAAAATTTATCTTTTATGTTTGAAAATGCACCTTTTTTGCTTGGAAAATCAACTGCCTTCTAAACGATTCGCCTTTTTGGCTTGAAAATTCAACTATTTTGTTGAAAATTCAACTGTTTTTGGTTGAAGTATAATATTTTTTGTTTCAAAATTCGATTATATGGTTGAAAATTCATGTCCGTAGGTTGAAAGTTCAACTATTTGGTTAAAAATTCAACTTTTCTCTTGAAAATTCATCAACTTTGCTTGATTGTTTAACTATTTGGTTGTAAATGCAACTGTTTGGTTGAAAACTATTTTTCAGTTAAAAATGCAACTATTTGGTTGGAAATTATAATTAATTAAATTATAATCTTTCTTAGCTGAAAATGAATATTGTGGTTGAAAATTCATCTTCTTGGGTTTAAAAGTCAAATGTTCTTTAACACATTCAACTTTGTAGCCAGAAAACTCAACTATTTTGTTAAAAAGTGATATTTTTATGGCATGGTAGAATGTTATTTAATAGAATTTACTCTTTTATCATTCCCATATTTTCTTTGAAAATTGCCTTCTTTCCCTATTTTAAGAGCATTTTGGGTTGTGAAGTCTAAAATCACTTTTACAATAATGTGCATTATATACTTTACCTTGGAGTTCTAAGATAGGGTAAGGAGGGGCAGCGCCGACTAGTTAACAGTCAATGATTTTTTTGAAGTTAATAAGATGTAGAATTGATCGATTTTTTTTTCATTTCGAGTCCTACATTACTGTATATCATATTTCTATGAGTAATTATTACATGAATAAAACAATGATTTAATAATTTAATTATTTCTAACAAGCTGTATTTCGTCGGCTTTGCCCCACACCGGAGGGCAAAGCCGACCGCAGCTTTTTATAAAAATCAAAACATTTGAAGATGGCAAAACATAATGGTTTGCGTCTGTGGTATTTTATGTACTGGAAAAATTACCTTTAAACATATCCGGCAAAAAGAATAAGTTATTTTTATTCAAAATAGTGATAGCTGTAATATAACCTCTTATTCGTTGACATTTCACTACATACGTCTAGGGGCAATGGTTTCTACCGTACCGACCGGATTGAAAATAATAATATTCAATAGTTTCTTGCATGTAGCCCAGAAGATAAGTGGCTCTTCTACATTACCGATCACTTATCATAACCTAAGAACTTTGAACTATTATTTTCGTCGGGCTTGCCCCCCTGGAGAGGCCTCAATTATTTGCGATATTTTAGATACTTTGGACTTGAATTACGTTCAATTATTATAATAAAATAATGTGATATCATTTTATTTGTCAAAGTAACAAATTTTCATACTGTAAGTATTGCCATTAATGTTGAAAACTTTATATTTTTGCCAGCAAATTTTCCATTCTTTCGTTGTCAAAACTGTTTTCTGCATAATTTTTCTTTTACAACGTCAATTTTCAAGATTTTAGTAACTCACACTATCTCTTTAATAAAATAGATTTATTTAATGCAAAGTAGAATTAAGATTGGTAAATAATAGCGATGTTATAAGCAAAGTCGCCTTTGCCCCACCGGTCGGCGCTGCCCCTCCTTGCCCTATATAATTCCTTTCGAAATCCTTATAAAAAATCAATTTTTGATTGAATAATTATTATTATAATCGCTTAAAAGTCAACCGGGTTGACTCCCCCTCCCATTACTGAATTATTGAACATCTTATGATACTTTATTTTGCTTTAATTATTCGTTATTGACTAATATCTTGGTCAATGTGCGTATCAAAATCTATTGATCAATAAGTCAAAAAATTTAATTTAACCCTTAATAGTAACTAGGGGTCTGGCTGGCCCACGCCAAGGCCGATGTAGGATTAACATCGAGCGCTTTTGTGCATTAATTGTGGAGCGACTAAATAACATTTTTCGATAGTAATCTATTCAAACCATCTTTTTTATTTATGCATTCATTATTTTTCATAATATGAATGGATTACAAGAATTTTTTTGAATGAATAAACAATTTTTTCTACAGTATATCACAGTTTGTTTTCAAATTTTTGCAACTATGATGCATAGTTTTTATGCATTGGGCATCTAAAGTCGTTGAGGGCAAATTAACCCTTGTGATTATTATTGAATTCTAGAGAAGTGTGATTATTATGCGTTAAGTAAGATGATAGGAGATCAACGATGGGTTCTCTCTTTAAATTGGTGTGTTATAAAAGTACGGTTGGGGACGACTAACCATAAAATATTTATACCAGTTCGTCTAATGAATTTCTGTTTCTGACATGACAATCAAATTTTCCCGCCCGACATATTTTCTGGACAAAGGTATTAAATAGATGAAGATGAAGGGTTGATTCGTCTCCCTTTTATGAGAAGGGATAACTGGAAAACGTCAAGTCTTTCATTACGATATAATCTATCTCGATGACATTCCGAGAGTATTCCTTGAATAAAACGACACGAAAGGAAAAATAGGAATGCAGAAGAGCGGAACGAAGAGTCGCTATTCATCTTGATCGATAATTCATGGCCATTAATTAAAATTCCAATCTTTTGATCTAATACGGTA
>CAKNWW010279199.1:0-12302 GCA_932074435.1 Andricus kollari
AAAGTTAGAATACTGATTTCAGGTTCAAGTATTTTTTATCAGGAACAATTTTTTTTAACTGGAATTATTACTTTTTTATTATTTTTTATGCTGGAAAATTGTACTAAAATTTAAATATGTTTTACTTGTAATATATCTGAGAGTGATAAATCCTTTAAATTTTGGAGCTTTACAGTTTGGACATGAATCGCAAATTAAATGAATATTTAAATTAAACATTTCACTATTCAATTTTAAATTAATGATATTTAAATATTATTATTACGCATTTTTAAAACCACCTATTCATATAAATGGTGTAAAACGAAAAAATATTCCTCCGATAGCCCTGGCTTTTCAGCGAAAAAGCTTGGCTAAGATTTTGTCGACATAATCCAAGCGATACATTAGCGTAATTAGCTAGAGCGTGCGGTTTAGATTTAGGTAGTTTAGGTAGGGTTCGAATCCCCAGCGGGGGGCGATTTTTTCATAGCGTTGTGCGTGCGATTATGGTTGTAAGTGACCGTGTCTGCAATTGCGTAATTTAAAAAATATAAATGAAGTGCAATTATTATATATGAAACGGTTTTTTTTGCAGAGAATTGTCTGCCGCAGAGTAATGCAAAGCATCTGAATTTTTGCTGAAGTGCATCAATTTAAACAGTAAAGCAGATACTTTTACAGACTATTTGCGAACATCCTTTGCAGAAAACTCGCTGAGAAATGCATGAGTATGCAGAACATTTTTTGAAGAAGAGTAATGCAGAGTTCTTCTGCATTTATGCTAAAGTGTTTCAATTTAAGCAGTAATGCAGGAGACGTTTGCAGAGTGCTTGCAGAGCTATTGCAGGGGTATTATGAAGTAATTTGCAGATAACTTGAAGCGAATTTTTTCCACCAGGGAACGTAACTTATGTAAGATTATCGGACAACTCGGCAGCTCCCATTGACGAAAGAGGCAAGAGGCAAACTTTAGATACAGGTCAGTCCATCCTTCCCCGTGTAAGATTTAATAATACGACCTGATTGCCATTTACACGGAGGGAGAGCATCGTGTCTAGTAAGCACCATACAACCAAATTTAGTATTATTATGAGGACTTCTCCACTTGTAACGTAGTTGTAACGTCTGTAGGTGCTCCGCATTCTACCTGCGCTCAACAGAGGGTTCAAGAGGACTCGTAAGAGGAGCTCCTATTAAAAAATGTCCTGGAGTTATAGAATAAAAGTCATCGGGTTCATCAGAATGTAGGCTTATAGGTCGAGAATTGAGACACGCCTCAATTCGAGTGAGAGTAGTCGTTAATTCTTCGTAAGCTAGGGTATGAACGCCCATACATCTACGAAAGTGGTGTTTCAAACTCTTGACATCTGCCTCCCATAACACTCCAAAGTTAGGAGCTGCATGGAAGATAAAATGCCAAGAAGTGCCTTCGATAGATAAACTATTAATCATGTCAGGCTCTCGACGTAATTGTGTTAGGTTATGTCTCAAATCTCGATCGGCATCCTGGAAAGTCGTACCATTATCATTATAAAGATAAGCAGGCATACCACGACGGATGCGAAGCGCTGATAAGCAGCTAAAAAAACTTGAGACGTATAGTCTGAAACTAGTTCCGGATGAATCGCTTTGGCAACACAGCAAACGAAAAGTGCAACATACCCTTTATAGCTTCTATTCGCTCTACCCGGTGCGAAACAAATTTGAAAAGGACCTACATAATCTACTCCTGTATGAGTAAAGGGCCTACAATTGGTAGTTCTGAAGGTCGTTAAACTATCCATTAATTGTTCAACACTAGAGGCACGCTCGCGAACACAAGTCACACATTGACGAATGATGCTTTTTACAAGATTCAGACCTCCGATGGTCCAGAATCCTTGACGTAGAGTATATAGAGTCGATTGATTACCACCATGCATGGAACTTAATTGAGCGTGTAGCGCAATCAACTCAGATATCCGATAAGTAGGTATGATTTGGGGTCATTTTCGTCATAACTGATCGGAGCTTGTTCTAAGCCACCTCCTAAGCGAAGACCTCCTGAAGTATCCAAGAATGGATTTAAGACCTCTAAGGGCGAATTAAAAAGAATAGGGTTTTGCTTGATTAAAGCGCGAATGTCGTTCGCGAAAGCGATGTTTTGTAAATAGAGTATCCAAAAAAAGGGTGCTCGTTTTATTTCGGAAGTCTCAAGTAAGAGAGACTGAAGTGTTTCCTCAGAATCCGATAAAACGTAAACAAAATGCAGTGACTGTTATTAATTTGGGACAAGAAGCTGAATCAGTGACCATATCTTGTAAAAAGACATTTTCCCTCACTACATGATGCACCAATTGTGCTTTAAGACGTTTTTTCTAAATCGACACCTTCAGGAAGTAGGGGTATTAAGCCAGGCCAACTCACGGAATTACAAGATAAGCAAGGTGGTCCTCGCCACCAGAAGGGGTGATTTAGCGGTTGTTCTGTTAAAAAAAACCCTAGAACATCAGTCAGCTGGATTATCTCCAGTTCAAACATGTCTCCATTTAGCTCTTTAAGCAAATTATGAATTTGGGCTACTCGATTGGAAATAAAAGTTTTCCAAGTGGTAGCATGTTTGCTTAGTCAGACTAGAACTATGGTTGAATCTGAGTGACAATGTAATGGGATATGTTGAAACCCCATGCCACTTGTCATATAGTGTAAACTTCTTGCAAGTAACTGAGCGGAAAACCCATGCAATTCATACCCTAAGCTAGTTAGTAGATGTCCTGTCCATCTTGGAATTCAAATCTCTATGAGTTTACTTAGCTAACTATAAAAATTGTTCCAATGTTTTGTTGGATCATCGGGAAGGGAGTCATCCCAGTCCAGTTTACGAATCCGTAATTCTTGCATAATTCTTTTAGCTACAATTACAGCAGGTAAAACCCATCCCAAGGGATCGTACAATGTAGCTATTATCGATAGTATTTTTCTTTTTGAAGGTTTTTCAATGACTGAAGTCTTTATTTGAATTTTAAAATTCCCAGCAGTAGGATCCCAAGTTAAGACTAGAATTTTTAGCTGTATATACTCCTGGGAACAAAAATCAAAAGCTCCTTCGTGATCGCCTTGTGAAAAATCAGATAGCAACGATTCATTATTCGAGGCCCACTTTCTAAGATGAAAACCTAATTGCATCAGGTGTGAAACCTGTACTCGCAACTCACTAGCTTCCTCGACAGCGTCTGCGCCAAAGAGAATGTCATCAACATACAAATTATTTTTTAACATAGCCTTTGCTTTATGAAAAGCAAATCTCTCATTACTAGCCATCAATTGATAACCCGATTGGCCAGATATGGGGCACATGCTGTCCCATATGTGACGGTAGTCAATCGCCAGGCTTCAAGTTTACCTTCTGGCGAGTTCCATAAGATGCGCTGGTCATCACAGTCGCGTGGATCCACTTCAATCTGGCGGAATATTTTCTCAACGTCGGCTACGAAGACAAATTGCGGCATGCGCCAACGTAAAATAACTGACATTGAGTCTGTTAGCCATTTCGGACCTATATGCAAATGCAACTTTAGAGAGAAACCACTATACGTGAGGTTTGAGGCGTTAAAGACTACACGTAAATGAGTAGTGGAACTACTATCTCGAATGATAGGATGATGAGACAGGTATACATCCCTGTCGCATCTCCTGCACTCTGTCGTGGGGTTATACCCCATTTTGTGCATATGGTATTTCGAGTGGTTGTGTCCAGTTAGGATCTGTACCACTGTCCTTATATCTTTCTTGGGTAAACCCAGGATTTCCCTGGCTCTGTTCATCCTATCGGTATGACCCAGGATGGATTTCTCCTGACGGCAACCCTGGATCTGCTCCCAGTATTCCCGGTATTTTGTTCGGATCCAGCTTTTAATGGGCAAATCGATACAGCAAGACGCTATTCCCAGTACCGGTTCTGGTCCTATACATTCACTTGTTGCGCCACGTTCTGCCAACTGGTCCGCCTTTTCGTTGCCCTTGATCCCTGTGTGCCCAGGAACCCATATGAGAGCCACATTGTTCCTTTCTGCAAGTTGGTTTAATGCCTTGTTGCATTCCCAAACCAGTTCTGATGTTATGCCTGGTTTCCCTGTTGCAGTTAGTGTCGCTTGGCTGTCGGAACAGATCTTAATCTGTCTACCAGCAGCGTTTCCTTCTATTAGTGTTTCAGCACAGCGTAGGATGGCCAGGACCCTCGCCTGAAAGACAGTAGCGTGTCGACCAAGTGGTATCCCTATCCCTTTCCCTCTCTTGCTGTCATAAATTCCTGCTCCTGACCCTTCCTCGCTCCTGCAGCCATCTGTATACCAGATTTCCCCTTAGAGGAGCGGGTTACCATTTGCTTTCCACAGATCTCTGCTTGGGATGCAGACTCGGAAAGCTTTGGTAAAGTTGAAGCGTTTTGTTATGTTATCTTGCCTAATCTGTAGAATCGGCAATGCACTGATATCACTCGGGAGCCTAGTGTGCCTAGTCCCCCGAGTCCACCTATTTGCTCTTACCAGACGGCCCATCGCGTGTGCCGCTCTAGCGATTATCGCAACATGTAGGGGTTCTTCACAGAGCATGAGTCCTATCGCCGCTGTAGGCTTAGTCCTCATTGCTCCAGTCAAACCCCTAAATGCTAGCGTTTGTAATCTTCGCAGCCTGTCCTGAATTGTTTTAAGTTCCGCCCGTGGCCACCAGACTACGGCCACATGTAGGAGCCTGGGTTTTAGGACAGCAGAGTAGAGCCATGCAAGCATTTTAGGCCCTAGTCCCCACGTCAGCCCAGTTCACCTTGCTATCTAGGATTACTCCCAGACATGTAACCGAATCTGAAAACGTCAGCCTCCCACCGAAAAATACTGGAGCGTCAACTTTTGGAATTTTGTAATTTTTCGTGAAAACGACCAGGTTGGTCTTTTCAGGATTTACTGAGAGCCCTGAGCTATTGCACCAGAGCTCTACAATGCGCAGCGCCGACCTCATAAGACCCATCAGCGTCTCCACATTAGCCCCCCTGACTAGGATTACAAAGCTATCCGCATATCCCTGAGTATAATACCCCTCTTTATTTAGCCTTCGAAGGAGGCCGTCTACAACAATGCACCACAGGAGGGGCGACAGGACACCCCCCCGTGGGCATCCCCGCGGAGCTATTCCCCTTACTAGGCCCTCACCATCTAGTTTCGAGTTTTCTCCGACGTAGCATGCTTCCTATCCAGCGTACAAGCTTGTCCGGCACGGCACATCTCAGAGCCTCTCTACAGATGACTTCTGGAGGAGTATTGCTGAAAGCACCCCCTATATCCAAGAAAACGCCCACAGCATAGCCCTTTTGTTCCAACTGCTGCTCCAATTTCGCCACGACAGCATGAAGTGCAGTTTCTACCGAGCAGCCTGCCTGAAAAGCATACTGCCCTCTATGCAGCGGGGAGGCCAAGAGCACCTCATCCCTAATGTATCTCTCGACCAGCCTCTCCAACGTCTTCAGGATAAAAGACGTTAGGCTGATTGGTCGGAAATCTTTTGCAGCAGTGTAACCTTCCCTCCCCGTTTTGTGTATGAAGGCCACTCTGTCATCCTTCCATGCCATTGGCACGAGTTTAAGAGATATACTTGCCCTAAATAATTTCGTCAGAGGAGGGACGACCAAATCCATGCCTTTTTGTAAAAGCGCTGGTTAAATGCCATCCGCCCCTGGTGATTTAAAAGGACAGAAGGACCCCACGGCCCATTCCACTTTCTTGTAATCAGCGACCTTACAGGCGAAATTCCTCCCTTTATAAGTTGGATAAATAAATATTTTATATGGCACTAAATTACCTTTGTTTCATGACTGAATCTCACTTAGCAATGTTCCACAATGGACCCTATCCCCTGATTTCAGAGATCTCTCACAGCATTCAATCAGATAAAGTGAAAACGTGGTTTTCAGGTTAAACCTAGGAAATAGTGCCTGCAAGCGCGTAACCATATAATTAAACAAAAACCAAATTTTATTTGTTTATTTTGCAATTTCCAACTATTAAAAAAAGCTTTCTACAAAAGTTGTAGATCTATTCAAAATGCACATTTTATTGTCGACGACTTTTTCTCGTAGGACTAACCTTTTCCGAGAAAAATTCGAAAATCGTTTGTGTTTACTACAAATCTTGATGCATAGACAATGACTCTTTTTTATAGCCTGGGAACTTCCGGCGATAATCACTCACAATCTGAAGCACATACTGTTTCTTTTGTTCGTTTTTCGTAAATAATGTGTTATATTCTTCCATAAGCTTAACGCCTCTCTCAGCCGAATCATTCACAACTTTCAATTTACTTACTAACTCCAGTCCCTTAACAAAAATTTCATTTTTAGGCCACGTCGACGGTTCTGTCCTAAGAAGGTCATCATTTATGTTAAATTTTCCGAAAAATCGTTTAGTGTCGGCAGAAACGAATTTTTCAATTCCATTTTACCGGGATCGAATGAAATCCAAATAAGGGGCTTCAGTAGCAGAAGGCGCACAAAACCATTCTTCGACATACAGACTAACAATAAAAATACGAATATCACATATCGCATTCTCTTCTTCTGGAGCTAATACAAATTCACGACGAAATAGAATGTTTTTCAAACAAAAAATAGCTCTTTCCACCCACGTCGCATGTTGGATGCCCTCTAGAATAGGGAAAAAAAGTCCACGAGGTGGTACTTCGCCAAGGAAAATTATTACTAATTCCAAAAATTCCCTATAATCCTCTCTAGGCTGCTGTTCCTTTAAAGTATTTTTAACATAATCAGGGATTCAAGATGCGTCGCCCTGATTAAAGAGTCCTTTGATCTTGTCGTTTTCAGTCCCTGATCGAAACTTATGAGCATGCACGACAGCATCTTGAAATTTCGTGTCCATGAACTTTATTATGGTGTTCAGAAAAGGAGGTGGGAGGGATAAGGGAGGGGCGTGGAAGTGGAAGGGAGAGGGAGAGGCGGTGCAGGAGGTGAAAGAGTTTGTGTACCTGGGCTTTGTGTTTCGTAGAAATGGGGGAGTAAATGGTCACATAAAAGAGACAGTGAGGAGGGAAAATGTGGTGATGAGGCAGGTCTGGGGGTTGGGAAAGAAGTTATTCGCAGATGGAGAATGAAATTGTTTGACTCGCTAGTGATGAGTGTGCTATTATATGGCGTAGAGGTATGGGTGTGGAAGGAAAGTGAAGAGGTAAATAGAAGACAGGAGAGGTATGTAAGAGTATGATAAGAGGAGAAATTTTTGGAAAAGGGGGGAAGTAAGCTGGTTAGGGAGTTTTGGTGGGAGAAGGAGAACAGGAGAGGGGGAGGGAGGATGGAGGCTGAAAGGGAAACGTATTTTAGAACGAATGGACTACAGATGGATGAAGTGAGAAGGATGCACGAGGAAGGAAGGAAGGCATATGAGTTGGTTAAGAAAGACGGCATGGAGAGAGAGAAGGTATGGGGTACATTGGTACCATCTTGCCAGGTAGGGACACACCAGATAGCGATTGGACAAAAACACTCAGAAAACAGGGCAGACACAGATAGATTAAAAGAAAAAGAGTGCAACGTGCTTTATGAAAGCCCCTAGACTATTCTTTACTAGAGTATTTCGTGTAGCTTTATTCGTAGCATACTTTTTCGCATTTTTATCGAAAACAGTCATGCGAGGAAAAGTCATGGGTAATAATATTTGCATTTGGAATAGATCTACAAATTTTTTATAATGCTTTTTTTATATAATTAAAATTTTGCACACTTAACAAATAAAATTGGGTTTTTCTTCAATTATATGTTTTTTTATGTTCAGGTGCACAGGGGCACCCTTTCACTTACAAGGGAAGGTCTTCAGGTGTTCAGCGCCCGGAGGGTTATAACCGGTCGGAAAACATTCCCTGAGATACCCAAAGCAAACTTCAACCGATCCTAGCCCCTACCTTTTCGATATTTTTGCACCCCAACTCTACAAATTTTTGAATTGTAACCATATTTATGCGGTTTTTAACATTCAGGCAAAGCAAATTTTTGTAACGTTCCTTCCTCCTCGTTGCAAAATATTATCTAGTATTGCACTGATAGGTTATTATTTGTGTTTTTAAGGATTCTCTACATGATTCTGATGTTACTTTTTTATTATAACATCATCTTCATGAAGAATTTAACGTCTTAATTGATCATCTTGTAAATTCTACGATAGCACAGGCCTGCAGATAGTGCGGTCATGTCAGTTGTTGGATATCAGAGGGTCATTCCCCAAGTAATTTTTTGCGTAGAATCCGAATCCGGGGTCAGAATTGGCCCTTCACGTCAGGATTTTGTGATATTTGCGGTTATGCACCCAAAAAATGGCGTTTCTGGTTGCTTTTGTGGTTATATACAGAATGCACAACATATTCTTGGTACTGCTCTTTAGGTACATTATTTATTGTAAGTGCTACTCTTACTCTTTAATTTAAGAGTTGGAGAGTGCAATTAGGATAAAGTTACGCTAATTTGAAGTTACGAGATATTCTCAATAGAATTATCATGAAAATATACAGTACAAGTTTTTATGTATCATTAAGTTGGTTATATGATAACTGCAAAGTTATAATTTCCTATATTCGATAATATCATGTTATACGGATGATTTTCTTTTGCGTAAGAAATATAAAATTGTTATAATAATTAGAAGGGGCAAAATTAAAATAAATTTTTAACTCTAAAAAAAATTTATTTCTAAAAGAATTCCAAAGTGAGACGGGGCAAAATTGAATACTGTTTAATCTAAATAGTTACAAAGATTTGATTTGGTATCTATAAGATAATTAATATAAACTATTATTTAAATATAAACTACTATATAATATTAATATATTAATATAAACTATTATATATAGTATAAACTAACAACATTTTTTATTATTGCGTATGATTATTGCAAACTTTTATGCGCAGTTTTAAATCCACCATATGGAGAATATCTCGTGACTTAAAATTAGCGTAACTTTATCGTAATTCTACTCTGAAACTCTTAAATTCAAGAGTAAGAGTAGTACTCACAATACATAAAGTAACTAAAGAGAAAGCCCAAGAAAATGTTGTGCATTCTGCATATAACCTGAAGAGTAGCCAGAAACGACATTTTTTCGATGCATAACCGCAAATATCTCAAAATCCTGACGTGGCGGGCCAATTCTGACCCCGGATTCGGATTCTATGCAAAAAATTACTTGGGGAATGACCCTCCGCTATCCAACAACTGACATGACCCCACTATTTGCAGGTGTGTGTTATCGTAGAATTTACAAGATGATCAATTAAGACGTTAAATTCTTCATGAAGATGATGTTATAAAAAAAAATAACATCAGAATCGTGTAGAGAATCCTCAAAAACATAAATAATAACCTATCAGTGCGATACTAGATAATATTTTGCAACGAGGAGAAAGGAACGTTAAAAAAATGTGCTTTACCTGAATGTTGAAAACCGCATAAAGATGGTTAAAATTCAAAACTTTGCAGAGTTAGGGTGCACAAGTATCGAAAAGGTAGAGGCTAGGATGGGTTGAACATTGTTTTGGGTATCTCAAGGAATCTTTTCCGACCGGTTATAACCCTCCGGGCGCTGAACACTTTAAGACCTTCCCTTGTTAGTCCGATTAAGCTCAAATTTTACAGAAATTATTTCTACATAAAATGGAACCAAAATGGGACGTAGCGGTAACAAAAATGGCAAAAAAATTTTTGCCAAGAATAAATAAGAGCCACCCTAATCTACATGGACACATGTTTAACTTTCGTACGCAGACCCTGGGCCACCTGATTGTCAAAAAAAAATCAAGCTATCATGTAGAATAGGCTAGATCGAAAAGGTAGTGTCTCGTGGCTCGATAGTATCCATTACATTGGCAATTCAAAAATATATGTATTCAAAATTTGAGGCAAACGCCTCAAAGCGATTCTCTCTTCCACACTCAAGTTCTCTTGCTTGGGCTTAGCCGAATGGTCAATGACGCTTTCCTTAAATGGCGCCCTAGTAATAATAAGAAATAAATTAGCTTCATGGGTTATTCGCGAGGGCATAAACACACACTGTCACTTGCGAACTCATAGAATTCGAACAAGCGAAGGGATGCCATCTTTATCGACGGGTTTTCTACTCTAATTATTTTCCAGAAGATAGAAAACGGGAAAAAGGTACGTGTTCAGATTTATTAAAACCCCATTGCAAGTCCTACACCGCCTACTTAGATACCCTCCAGTCCCCACGCAACATACAACTATTTAGAACCAACCACCCCCTTGATAGATATAGCATGCATTTCATTTCAATACATGGTTTGTAAATTTTGTTGGGAATTTTTCGTAGCTCAAAAAAAGGAAACACGAAAGTTTTCTTTTATAAAAAATTTTGAAATAATATATATTTTTAAATAATTTAGTTTAAATGTTCAGCAAGAACATAAAAATATTACATTATGTAATTTGGTTCCGTTTTAATAAATTATCAAAACCTAATAATTTAAATCGTTGTGGATAGTTTCAACCCTTTTTTGTGACATAACTTTTATATGCAAGAAATGTTTGATAAAATAGCAACTTTAATTACTTTGATATACAGTAGGGAATTTTGAAAATATAAAAATTGCATGAAAATAGTCTTTCTGATATCCCTATAGCAAAACTATATCAATAAAATTGATTATTAATTGGTTTTGGAATTTTTTAACCTTTTATCCTAAGCTGGTAATTAGCTCCACTGCACACACACTGTTCTATGAATTACAAACAAAAAAAACATCAATTTTTACACAAAATTGATGCTCACTACATAGATACAAAATTATATTATTATGTTTTTACTCAGGAAAACAAACTATCCAGATACGGACATGCGAAAAAATCTTCTTTTCACTACACTCACACCCCAATTCTGTGCTGGCCTCGGGTCTGATCAGCACAATAAGATGGTCGTTTTTTCACGTCAACACTCAGGGGATCGGATTATGTAGTCTCTGATCTTGGAACAGTATGGCGCAGTAGCGCTCAGAGAGTTGGGACTTTAAAAACTTCTGATACGGCACTGCCTATTTGAGCGTATAGGCCATCAAGGTACGCTCAGAGGAGAAAGACAGAAGCAATCAAGCGTGAAGCCGGCACAACATCGGAGCGCACAGAATCGGGGTATGAGTGTACCCTAATTCATATTTTCTTATAAAGTGGTTTAAGGAAAATTGTGTTTAATAGGTACGATAAATGGTTACCGATGAATACTGGAGTGGAAGGTGGAGAGACTGCTTGCAAACTGGCTCGTAAATGGGGATATAGAACAAAAGGAATTCCTGAAAATCAGGCTAAGATCATTTTTGCTGAAGGGAATTTTTGGGGAAGAACGCTGAGTGCTGTGTCATCGAGTACTGATCCTTTAAGTTATAATGGATTTGGCCCTTTTATGCCCGGGTTTCAAGTAATACCATATGATGATCTTAATTCGTTGGAGAGTGCCCTTGCAGACCCTACAGTTTGTGCCTACATGGTAGAACCCATTCAAGGTGAAGCTGGAGTTATAGTACCAAAGGTAAACTTATATTTATATAAATATATATAGTGAGTTCCGATCATGCTGTAACCAATGATTTCAACGGGGCCACCCTGATCTGTACATTCTTGAACTGAGCGGCACTTATTGTCTGTAATTCGCGTCATTCTTTGGGATAAAATATTGACTGTGTACAAATCCCAAACGGAAATTTCCTGACAATTTGATTAGTCGTTTAAAGAAATATTTATTTGATTCAGTGAGTTTGATTGTTTGAATTGATAAGGACACATTTGAATCAAATTATTTGTCCATACTTGACCCAAGTCTTTAGGTTTATTTAAATCAAAGAAATAATTATTTAATTTAAAATACTAAAAATTAAATTCAAAATATACTTATCTGTTACAAAAGAGGTAATGCATGCATACCAATAGAACATTTACATAGATGAACAAAATATTGTGTTTACTTAAATATTTATTTCTTTATTTACAGGAAATATTTCATTGGATTACTTGAATTAAATTATTTATAACAAATAAACTTTTATTTCAAGGAAATCATTATTTTCTCATATCAAACATTCATGAATTTGGCATAATTTGTTTGAATTGAAAGCTTATTTGGATTAAAGAAATATTTTGTTGAATTCAATATCCATGATTTTGACATATTATATCATACATTTCTTTGGCATTTATGGTCGAGGGTTAAATGCAGCTTTCCGCCTTAAAGTTTCTGTGTTGCGGCAGCATCTTGGTCATCGCTGTGAACTTACCACTCGACGGACCCAA
>CAKNWW010279206.1:1363-12302 GCA_932074435.1 Andricus kollari
CGATCACCAAAAGTCGAAAGTCGAATTTTAGGACCACCCTAATATTTTATATATATATATATAGGTAAGATTTTTGTCGTTGTCATTTTTCGTTTCTTCCTCCCGCCTGTCCCTAAATTTTCTTACTATATATGGACAATCTACAAATATTACTTCTTATTTTTGTATAATTGTTTTTATAGGAACATTCTAAATTTGAATCTATTAAAATTGTTATATTTTAAGCAGTGACTGAATTCTAGCTATGAATCAGTTATTTGCACTGATGAATTAGTACAAGTTTGATTGATCGGAGATGAAAATATTCCAATAAATCTAGTAACAAGTCATTAAAAAGCCTTAAAAGTCTAATATCTGCAAATTTGCGTCTTAAATTTAAATCTCATTTTATATTTCGTATATTACGTCCTTCGCAATAAGCTGAAAAGTTAGGTTTAGTTTCCTTTAGAACACATTTATTTTGTAATATTAATAGTCTTTGCTGCAGAAATTTTAATTCGATCCATATGTATAGTAAATGTTCTAATGGTGAGCAAATTTTTAATTTTTTAGAGCTTCTATTGTTTTGTTAAACTAATTTTATTATTATTATTGTTGTTTATTTTTACTTATATTTAAGATCAATTTTAATCTGACGAGGAAAGTGGTTCATGTTTCGAAACGCCATACACTGTTAAAAATAGTATTAAATTTAAAATACCAATGTATATTATTATTAATATCTCAAGCATATGAAATCGCTACTTAGGTACGTGTTTATTAAATTTCATATACATTCATGATAATCGCTCAGATAATTCCATTTCACTCCAAATCAAAATAAAATTAGGAGTAATTTTCGATTCTTAATAATAAAACATGATATCTTCTTACAATTAATCAAAAATAAAAATGGATTTTAAGTCGAAAAGTTCAATTACGTAAATAAATGACAGACCTAACCTACAATCAACTGTACTCACATTAAATTTCTACCATTCAGAGCAAATTTTGGAAAGAGTTCAAAATGTACGTTGCACTTTAATCATAAAAAGCAATTCAATCGACGAATTCTAGATTATTACTTCAATTGCGAATATTTGATAAGATTTAAAGAAATAAAAGCACTATGAGTTTTTAAGCACGCTGCTTTACTGACCCGTATATTATATTTAATATAAAGTGTACAGCTATTCATATTTTAATGTATATTGAATTTCAACTACCGTGTATGCAAATTACTTCATATACATTGGTACTAAATTTGAGACCGATTTTTCTAACAGTGTACGTTTTAATTCCGTTATGAGATTGACACAATTTGTAAACTATATTCCCACTTCGAGTTTAAAATTATTTTAAGCTGAATTAGTTTATTATCTAATATGAGCGACACATCTCGTAAAATATTAGATCAATATATTAGGGTATCCAATAAAGATTTTAATTTTAAAACTATGTAAACGGATCCTCTAAAATGTCTTTCTTTTGGTGAAAAAATACTGCCGTAAATTTTCTTTTATTCAAATAAAATTGTTTTGAGGTTTCGCTAGGCCATTTTATGTCTAACAACGAAATTTTCTTAATTGTTCATTTTTGGAAAATACGATGTAAAGGCTAAAGACATCGTGTACCCCTAGAAAGTATTGATTATTTATTAGGGAACAGGCCTTAATTTTTGTAAGAAATTTTTTTTTGAAGTTATTATCGGGCTTAGAATGCGAAATACAACAAAAATGCATGTTTTTATATAGTGTAAAGATTACAATAATACTTAAAAATGTATTGTGTGACTAAAATTGACTAAAAGTGACTAATGTGTATTAATAATTTAACTAATGTTCTTTTGAATTCAAAAGAATGCAAAAGAATTCAATGTAATTTATAAGAATTTCAGGTGAATTAAAACGAATTCAGGATAAATTCATGAGAATTCAGAGTGAATTTAAAACAATTCAAGTAAAATTATAAAAAATTAAAATGTATCAGACAACATTGCAAAATTTTCAGTAAAATGGGAGTGAATTCAGGAGAATTCGAGGGGATTCAGAAGACTTTGATGAAATTCATAATAATTCGAGTAAATTGAACGAAACTTAAAACATCAAAAAAGTTTCATTGATCGAGTAAAATGGGAATGAACAGAATAAAGGGCAAATTCAACACACTTTAGGTGAATTGAAAACAAAATATTTAAAAAAAAGCAATGAATTAAATAAAATTCGACAGAATTTAGATTAGAGGAATATAAGGAAAATTAGAAGAATTCTCTGAAATTCATAAAAATTTAAGTGAATTGAAAAGAATAAAAAAATGTTGACAAAATTAATTGAAATCATTAGGCTTGGAGTAACTTTATAAAAATGGAAAGGAATTCAAAAGTATTTGTTTAAAATGCCCAAGAATTCCACAGAAAAAAGCTGGTGTTATTTTTTTTCAGCTCAAAATACTCTTTGGTTAAAAAGTAATTATTTGTTTTTGAAAATGTAAGTATTTGGTAGAAAATGCAACTGTTTTGGCTGAAGTTAAATCGTTTTGTTTGAAAATTCGACTATTTGTTAAGAAGTCCTCTTTAATGTCAATGTTCTCAAAATAAGAATTTTGATTTTCATATTTCCACCCTTGAACTTAGGTGCTTATGATTTCAAAACCGAATTTTGACTCATTTAGAGAGTCGTGGAGCGTTTGAACAAACTTCCAACCACCTAATCACCTGTCAAAACAACTTTTTCGCTATGCGCTATTTGATCTAAACAAATAGTAATAAGCAAATTAATTGCAATAAAATTGACCTAATTCTTAATTTTCCTTCATTTAGTAGAGCGTATTATTGATCTAAAATAAAATTAGTAGTTCGTATTACGATATGCAAATCTTAGGTTGGTTAGACATAACCGTCATGACATACAAATGGCCCCGGACAAACGCGAGAACATCGATTTAAATGGTCGAACCAACTCAGGAGGGACATCCTTACCTGTTGGCAAAGAAGCTCACCGGCGCGAAGAGGATTCATGCAGAGGTTACATGACCGTTGCGTCTATATGCAACCGGAATTAACTCATAAAACGCCTCAGTATTTAAGAGATCAGGTATCCTTTTTGCATAATAACCGATATGAAACTCTTTATCGGCAAGAAGAAGAGCAACATCCTCACGCGAACATACCACCCGTTGCAGAAAGACCACCTTAGCCGATGATGATAGCTGATGCCGATAATGCGAACATGAGAAGTAGGAGATCTATCCACCAAAAAGTCTTTCTCAGGATGGACAAACTATCTTAAACTAATACTGCTCTCCCCGATTTGCTCCCCAAAGATGTTAATCTCTGGGATCTGAACTGTCTAGTTTACGAGAAGGCGGCCTCTCTGCATAGCGAAAATAGAAATAACGATACTTCAGTACAAAAGTCAAAAAAAAAATTAACTGCAAAAGTTAGGGCAATTGCTCGAAACTTAAGGAAAGCAAATCACACGTTAAACAAGTGTAAACCGTGACCATCAAGCAGCACTGGACGCAAAAATAAGATCTTTTTCAACAGCAAAATAGCGCCTTAAACGACAAGTAAAGTGGATTCAGGAAATTTCCACATTTTCTACTCATCCTTCCCGTCTGTTCAATAAAACGTCACGTGCCTCTAAAAATCCGCTTAGTCGAGAAGAGATTCAAGTCTTCTGGGAGAAAGTATATAAAGGTACTTATCAGCTAAATGAAGATGCTTCAGATATATTACTCTTTCGTAACTTTTGCCAAAGGAAAAAGTGGATGGAATATGTCCACTTCTACGTACCAACATCTAGCTCGTATATTTACTACTTTCTTAAACGGAGAACAACCCATCCCGCAGTGGCTAATGGAAGGATACACGGTATTGATCCCTAAGACCGGAGATTTGTCAAGTCTAAAGAACTACAGGCCCATAGCTTGTTTAAATACCAGCTACCAGCTGTTTACTGGCATCCACAAAGAGAGGATATTAACATCTATCGAGCCGATATGGAGTGCAATAGCTGAACAACGTGGATGCAAGAGAGAGCTGGCAGGTTGCAGGGAGAAACTGTTAATAGACAGGTGTATTACCCAGGACTCGATCAGGTATCGACGCAATCTGTCCATGGCTTGGATTGACTATCGCAGGGCTCAACACTTTCAGTCGGTACTGACTGACACTTCAAGTGCATGACTGCCATCAATTTTTTCTTCGGTTTCCAGGAATCCTAGAAAGGGTTACGGTCGTTACGGTCACGGCTCGTTACGGCTCATTGTTCACACCGATGGGTCTGATTTTTTTCTACTTGAATTCACAATACATTTATTTTTTTCATTCCAAACTGTAATTTACCGTGAAGGATTAGAGACCAGTCGAACGACAAGATTTATGAGGGCCTGTTCTCGGGCCTATTTGACCTAGTCTCGCGACTGACACTGTCAGTATTTGCAGTCACTGACTGCCTTTTGGCAAGCCCTGGACTATCGTAAGGCATTCGATAACACGAACCATGCGCTAGTTATTAAGCTCCTTGAGTGCCTGGAGGTGCATCTAAAAATAGTAAGATGCAGAAAAGAGCTCATGCTCTTGTGGCAGACAAGATTTGTCATAACATCTGACAAAAAACAAGTGACTACCATCTATATCACATATAAGAGGGGGGTCTTCCAAAGGGACTCTCTAAGTCCGATACTTTTCTGCATCTCCTTCTTGCCTGCATCTATTGTGCTCCGAGGCAAAAGCTCTGGATACCTATGTGGCCAGCCGAACAGAAGAGAATATAAGTTCAACCCGCTTTTATACATGGACGACCTTATACTCCTTGCTGCCTTGAAAGAGGACCATAACATCCTTGTGGAGGCGGTAAATAGGCACTCTAAAGCGATTGGCATGAGCTTCGAACTGGACAAGTGTGCCTGCGTCCACCTACACTAAGGAAGACTAGAAACTTCATCATGTTCAAATCATAGGCGGAAATACCATTCAACATCTTGGTAATGAAGAAACATATACATATCTTGGAATACCGCAAGCGGAAACACAAAATGTGCGCGTATTAAAAACGGCTCTTGAAAATAGGTATCTCTAAATTCTCAGAAAAATTTGGGCTTCCGAATTATCTTGAAATAATAAGGTCCATTGGACCAATATGCTGGCCATTACTATACTGCTCTACACGTTTGGTGCATTAAAATGGAAATTCGATGAGTTGAAGCAACTTGGCCGAAGCACACGCAAGATGATGACAATCCATCGAAGTCATCATCCTAAATCTTCCGTACCTCGAATATACCTCCCTCAAGATAAAGGAGGTAGAGGCTTGCTAAGCTTGGAGTATCTTTATCAAAGAACGGTTCTGGCTACAGCCTGCTCAGTTCTAAATAGCACAGATTCTCTTATGTGACTCGTACATCAACATGAAATCGTCAACGCTGCGGCGCTTCCATACCGTGCCGCAGCTAGGGCCGCATAGTAGCTTGGCCTCCCGTTTGATTCCAGCGACACTACACATGCCCTTGCATCACTAACACCTTTGGTGATGCAAAGTCGTCTACAGGAAGCAGAAAATTCGTTTCTACTAAGAGAACATGCTGAAAAGCCCCTCCATGGTAAATTTTACGGTATCATAAGTACAGTAGAAGTCCGATAAGTTTCTCATTTCGGGGATGTAGGCGCGGGAAATTCCAGGATTTGCGGACTTATCGGTGCCTCCTCTAGTAGAATGATATTAGGTGCGCGCATGCGTAAGAATGATGCGCAAATCATAAGCAAAATAGCACGCGTAGTGGGAGAACCCCAATTAGGGTGCGTGCCGTGCATCTGTCCAACATGTTTCTCAAGTCTGCTGGGTCGAGATCAGAGACTGAGGGATTTCTTTTTGCCTGTCAAGACGGCGTTATAGACACCTTAGTGCATGATCCAATCCAAACCAGATCTCGCCACGCGCAAGTAAAAAAAGTGCAGTCAATCAGAAACGATACCAGCTACACCGCCATATTAAAGTACAGCTGGCGGCTGAGTCGTATGTTACCAAGATGACCGTGGAGCTGGTATGCGCGATTTGGACGAAAATGGAACGTTTTTCCGCGAGACAAACATAGGACAAACATAGGTTTGTCTTAGCCCCTTCATCCCTCGAAAGTAACGCAGCCGTTGGCTAAACACGGGTTTTACGTTTATGCTGCATTTTTCTCATTTCTAAGCTTCGGTGATGAATCAAGAATAATTAAAAATTTCAAAATATCAGACTTTGTAGTCCAAAATGCTTTTAAAAGAGGGAAAATAGGGTGATTTTTTACAAAAAAGGGAATAATAGGGGCATAAATTCTTTTAAATAAAATTAATGTTGATACAATATTAAATTCGATATCGAACGCTTTAAATTCTGAAGATATATCGAAATATACTGGGGCCTGGAATTAGTCACCTTGGATTTACTAATTCTGCGAAAAGATGCCGCGGCGGTTTCGAGTGACAGAGAAGCCGGCATGGTCGAGAGGGGGTTGCTCACCCATGCATGAAACACCAGCAGCGTAGGGACAAAGGGGCAGTGCACATATACTCATGCGCCTCTATTGCGTAATATTAGGAAATGGATCACTTTTCGCTTAAGTTAAATAGTAACAAAACATGTTTACGTACTTCTCGAAGATTTTTATGAAGATGATTTCTTTCAAAACGTTCGGCAACTCCGGGAATCGTTTCTCCGCACTTTTAAAAGTAAGCACAGGTTAAAATAACAGATAATCTAGCGTTTTAAATTCTGAAAATATACGCAAAAAATTGCAGAGGACGTAGTTAATACGAATTTCGATGAAATAGATACATATATGTGCACAAAATTATTTAATGAATTTGAATGGTTGAAAATAGTTTTTCAAAAGTTTTGAATAGTTCTTGAAGTCATTAACTCATTAAGTCGACACCACCAGTGGTCTCATTTTGGTACCACTCGAGACTGTTTTTTTAGGTCTTACTGTAATACCTGAAACTAGCCCTGAAATAATACTTTGTTTTTACAATGTGGTGCGTGTGGTGAGTCCTCTATTATTTACGATATTCAATATATGTTGAACTTGAATTACGTTTAGTTATAATAATTACATCATGCGATATTGTTTCATATGTCAAAATTTCAAATTTTCATACTGTAAGTATTGCCAATAATGTTGAAAACTTTGCATTTCTGTCAGCGAATTTTCCATTCTTTGGTTGTCAACATTATTTTCTCTACAATTTTTCTTTTACAACGTCAATTTTCGAAATTTTAGTAAGTTGCACTATCTCTATAATAAAATAATTTGTTTCATGCAAAGTAGAATTCAAATTGTTAAGTAATAGCAATGTAATAAGCAAAGTCACCTTTCCCCGAATGGTCGGCGCTGCCCCTCCTTATTCTACACTATGAGATTAGGGTGCCAATACCAAAACTATTTTTTTTTTGGTCTCTTAACCCCTTAAATTATACATTTTAACAAAATAATGGAAATATAATTTTTGCAAGTCGTTAAAAATTTCTGAATAAGTTAATTTGTCACGGTTTGTAGCTTTCACAACCTGTTATCAGCCTAATTATAGTTAGCACCTCAGGCAAAGAATTAATAAAATGTTTAAAAAAGTTATGAAAATAATTTAAAAAGTATATTGTTATATTTCATTCTTATATGTAGATATAAAGCGTATTTCGGGGCAACACATTACTGTATAAGGGTTTATATTAAGCACTTTGCTTTATTTAATAATCTGATACATTCAAATTTATTTCAATGTATAATAATTTTTAAAGGCATTTGTCAATACACTGCGGAGGTCCTTGGTTCTTGTCTCCTCTTTTTATTCCATGTGGGCAACCACTATCTTTTTGGTTGTGTTTAGGACTATTATTATATCTGAAAGCAAAATGACTTTTGTTTTATACGTGCGTAAGAAGTGCTACTTAGAACGTCTGTTTAGCAACCGCAAAATTCTAAATTCTCCATGAAATCATTATTGTAGTGTTAAAACTTCGTTTCATAGATGTCTCTGCATATCTCTGATTATTTTTTCACGCAAAAAATGTATTCCTTCTAGGGTTGTCACCTGGCCGGAATTTGACCGGCCTATCCGAAATTTTTCGTCGAAGGTCGGTTGCCGGTCGGACCCCCGGCCGGCCCTGTATAAGGCCGAAAAAATAGGATAAATTCCAAAGTTCCAAGCTATTGTTATTCTCAGTGATAAATCAATTATTCTCAAAATTTTTTAACATATTTAGATGTATACACATAAAATTGAAGTATTTAAATGTGAATAAATAAAGCTGAAAAATACAGTACTTTTGAATTTCGCACGCTACATGCTTTCACTTCTCCCCTCCCTTATTTGGAATTCCCTCCACCCCCTTCAGCCATATTTCTGCATAGGCCGGAAAAACCATGAGCGATAGGTGGCAACTCTAATTCCTTCACGCCAATTGACGCGATCGACGCTGCCGCAATTTCTTGGTATGAAAAAGAATCAGTACCCGAGTCTCTATTTTTGTTCATAACTTTATAACCCATATAATAGTATATGATTTTTTTCTGTCGCCGGGCTCTCCCCGCCCCCCTTGGTCCCACCACCCCTTGTTACGCACTCCTAATACAAAATAGGATGAGTAATAACTCGTGCACACTCATAGGCAATCGGCGACTTACCGCACTCGTTGCTCAATATACTATTTCTCAACGTAATTAATTTAATTTACCCAGTAAAGTACCGACTGATTTTCTAATTATATTGTAACAAACTTAACAGTACATTTTTCATAAATAAATAGTAAAAACAGTAATCCTGAAAACTTTTGTCAGGTGAGTTATTAAAATTCATCTTCCATTACATCAGCTAATAAGAAGTGATATTAAAAAATAATTGCTGAATTTTAGCTTGCATACAAATTTGCAACCCACGAGAATGTTGAAAAGGAATATTTTTCTTAGTTATATATTTTCGAGGAAACTACCACTAATCCAGTCATCTCGTTGAAAAAAGTTCGTCACAAAACAAAGAAAAGTGTTCTAGCCACAATAGGTCTCGATATATGATTTGACAAAGTTCGCCTCTTATTTTTCGCGGAAAAATGGTACTTTTCAGTTTTTCTAAAAATGTTCATGTTTCTCTAGCCCGAGTAAATATAATTCGTCTTGGCTAAGGCTTCGTTCAAGACATAACCAAGACATAGCATTCGCAACCGTCTCACGCCCTGTGCGCTGAGAAACTGCTTGGGCCAGCAGTTCTAGGAATTACTAAACCGCGAGCGGCTAAACCGAGAGTCGGCTGTATTAGTTATTTTCTGTTGTCAAGATTTATTGCTACACAGGTAGCTTTGACGAAAACTAGTTTTTAAATTTGTTTATCATGATTTTATATTTTTTTAATATTTGAGTAAAGCAAGAGTTTTGTGATAAAGTTGTGTATTTTTATGCACAACCCTACTAGATTTCGCAAAGCTTGTGATTTTGAAACGCCTTCTAATACGTTCAACGAAAATGGCATTTTTAATTTATTTCAGGATAGGTTTGACGGCTGTGGTCGGCTTTGAAAGGGATTAAAAACTAAATATTTTAGCTGCCTAATAGGGAATTCAACAAAGAAGGACAGAAACGTCATTACTCATAGGTATTAACATTTTTAATACCTGTGTATGCAAGCCTTCTTACCGAGAGACAAAAGTAAAAAATTTATTGCAAAGTCTTCATTTAAAACCTCTTTCGCTAGATTTTCTTGTGTTTCATAAAAAGCCGAATATTTCTCTCGAAAGAAGGCTAACTTTTTTCTGTAAAAAACAACCCCTAATTAATAGTTGAATGTTGTTCGTTGTACAAAAATTATACACTTGCTAATGTTTTACATCGATAGTAAGACATTAAACTTGTTTATTTTTTTAGACTACTATGTATATGTATTATATATAAAGGTGCATCATTGTATACAGCTTTAAAAAACTTACTCGATCGTTCTAATGTGTCCGTTTCGTGTACACTTGATTATCATACATCGTGTATCTGCATTTTCAAATTTACCGATATCTGGAGGTTTATTATCACAAGACTTCACATCTAAAACATTGAAACACATTTTTGTCATATTAAATTCTCTTAAAATATTTAATTATATTTTAAAGTGTATACTAGAAGGAGCATATATTAATTACGTAAGGGAATTTTTGAAATTTTAGCCCACTTCCTGGTAAAGATTTTTCTATAGTCTATCTCAACAGCCCCGAAAAGCTTACATATAATTAATGGACTCTCCCACATGACAAAATGATTTTGTAGAAAACCGTTATCAACTTTGTCAAGAATGAATATAACATACCATATACGATCATTTGTTCTGAAATATACACCATTATAAGAATGCAGAACAGAATTATTAGCTTCATTGTGATGTGCTATCAACTTCGTTGTATGAGCAACTGGTCACGGCAGATGAAGAATTAATTTATACAGCGTGGACACTGTAAAAAAAATTGGAATCAAGGAAAATTTATTCGAATACAAAGAAACCGCTACAAGGTAGTTTGAGCGCGGTGTATAACACAGGCCGACAAAATTTGTACCCAAAGACCGGACTAGGTGAACCCGAAGGATTTTGATGTCCTAGAAACGAATCCGTTGTCTACATTTTTCCTATACGTCAAGATTTCGAGATATCGTAACGCAAAAGAAAAAATTGGCATTTTGAGCTTATAACACGAGTATCATTTTTTTCTTCTCAAAACTGCTTATGCAATCATTGAGTACTCCTTTTTACCTTTCATATACATTTTGGATCATCTTAAACCGATTTTTACATTCTCATTCATGAGAGTGTAATGTATTCGTCCAAATTTTCGATCTCTGGTTTTTAACGGATCTTTACGTTTCGGCACTGACAGATTCCGAAAATCATAAAATTTTGTCGGTGTCTGTCTGTCTGTCTGTCTGTATGTCTGTCTGTATGTCTGTCTGT
>CAKNWW010279240.1:0-10529 GCA_932074435.1 Andricus kollari
CTTTACGTTAGCTAAGTCTTGCATAAGTTGACTAATATCCTCGTGATGAGAATAAATTTGATTTAAGGTTTGCAAAAATTCATCTAACGTAGTCCTTCTTCTATCCTGAATATGTAATCGCGCTTTTTCCACGATTTTAGTTTTTATGAGCATAGTAAAACATGGAATGTCAGAGGGATTAATCAAAGAGATCGCGGATCTGCAGTGATCGCAGAACATAGAGGCGGACATGTTTTCTCCGTCAAAAATAGGAATCATTCCTTGAACAATTTTCGAAAGTTTATTGTAATCTTTAGTACCGGCTAAGGTATTAGAGTCTGCTGAAAAAGAATGAGGAATATAGACCGACGTTTCATGACGTTGTAAGGGTGAATAATTTCCGTGATCTGAAAAGGGTAGTTCGTCTGTATTGTTACTAAAGGGAACCACAGATCTCGTAGAAGCCATCACACGCGGATCAACAGAGTCCTTATTAGAAGTTCGTTTCCTACTTTTGGGTTTTGGAATCGCAGTTCCAGTATCGCTACTTGATGAAGATGGAGAGTCGCAGTCTCCACTTCTCTTTCGACTTCTTGAATTAGGCATTTTTATGTGTTAGGCTAAACTTACTTGTGTTTTTAATCCAAAAGAATTTTTCACTTTTATTTTAAACTTATTTCTCTTTCGTCTTATCACAATAAATCGCTAAACATTACAATTCAAAACACAAAAGACGAGAGAAATCACTACACAAACGTTGGTTTAAAATTGTCTTGGTGATCTGGAAGGTTCCAGCTTGAAGATCTAATTGAAGTTCTTGGAGATGTCTTGAAGGTTCGCCGAAGTACTGCAATTCAGGAGGTCCCACAAAGGCGCAACTCTTCACGAGTCCGGTGATCCAGTCATGAAGATCCGTTGAATATTCAGGATTTATTATCCATATTAAGCTTACGGTTATTGAGGAAGATCTGGTGGCTCATTATAACCGTGAACGATCTTGGTGCAATTTTACAACATCCTTGGCTACTGGGAGAAAAACCACCCAAAACCCTAGTAGCAGATCGCATCTTTTCACAAGCAAGTCTTAGATTTCTTCTACGTGACGTCACACGCGTCAGTGGACCAAGAACTACTCGATCCCCCCTGGAGCACTGATTGTGTTCGGCTGAGTAGAAAAACCCACGATTAATCAGACAACATCCTTAAGCCTGAACTACTGACCTATTTTTTTTCGCGACACAGGTAAATCCCACACAGCTGCCACCAATTTGTTACGACCCAGCGCTACAATCGTTTTATGCCTATTGGAACTAAACGCTGATACGTCGGAGGTGAGGATTCGTTTCCTGTCGTTGAGTGGTTGAAACCACTAGCCGCGAAAAATAGGTCAGGTTTAAATAAATGATGACACTCAACAATGTATTTATCCTAGTAATAAAATCAATCGTTTTATTATGAAGTTCTGGTAGACGTGGCAGATATTTAAAGGCTCATATTGAGTCTCGATGAACAAACACACAAGTAAGCTTAGCACTTAACATTTCGGCACAGCCGAACACAAACGCATGCATCACAAACACGAAAGTGAGGTTACGTTACCTCCGAGATTCTAAAAATGTTTCTAAGTCCGAAACTGTACAATAAACAAAGATACAGGAGTCGCAGGTTCAAGCTTGAAACGCGCGCGCCGAGATACAATATTCTGACGTTTCGGTGCTCTGCATCTATATTTAAAAGCTCATTTAAGGCGGGATTTATCCCTACTTTTAGCGTTTACCCAATCGGAATGCTGATGTCACTCAATTTTAGTGCCGAATAACCAATCATAAATGAGGTCACTTTGCTCCTCCTACTGGTATTAGTCGATTAAAGTGAGTGACAGTTCAAGGATATGGGTCCAAAGTTCACTTTTCGACAGGATTCACATCAGTCACTTTGAGTGACAGTTTCCTGTTTGTAATTCCAAGGGTCGCTTTTTTATGGCGTCTGGCCGGCGCCATGACCCATTAACGAAACTGAAAAAAGCTCAATGTCTCAAGTTACTAACCTTAAATTCACTTTAGGCAGTGAGACTGCGCAGTACTATAACGAATACATTAACGAAATTGAAACCTGATGCTATACTTAAATCTTAGTTCTCTCATAAGTAATAAATCTATTATTTTGTTGATATTCGTAAGGTAAACGTCCCAGTAATCGCGACTATAAGAGATTTCATTGACTTCAAATATTTAGAAAATTGTCTTGGAAGGATTATTTAAAAAATTATTGGTACTGGTTGAAGCATTAAACATTCTAGAATATTATAAAAATTGTTTTTACATTATATTTAATATTACTTTTTATTTGTAAACAATGAAAAGTCAAAAAGCACCGATGGCCCAGTTATCGTGATTTCCAAATCTGCCATGTACTAGTAATCGTGAGTCGTTGTCCCAATCTTCATGAAAAAGGTTAAGCTTTCTTGAAATCAGTTTTTATAGAGATTTGGATGTGTATTTCAAGTGTATTTTTGTATTTTAACTATACTTAAATGCAATGAAAGATGTATTGCTAGTTTTATATTGACGGAGACCTCCGAGATGAAATCCGTCGAACCATAACCTCAAAATATAATCTTCTGATAGTTATAATACGACTGATGTATACTTACACTATAGTAGATTTGAATTTCCTTCCTTTTTAAAATGAAGTTTGTAAAATAATATTGAGTTGTATGAAATCATATAAGCTAAATTCGTTCTATAAAATGACTAAGTACAACATAATTACACGGGATACAAAAATTTACGCACTGGTAATTTGTATAATTAACTTTTTTGCAACATAAATTATAAACACAATGACGAAATTTGATCAATTGCAGTGACTAAAAAAATCATATGTATTTGGAGGTTATGTTCTGTTTCCGTCGTCAAAATATTAAAACTATCAATAATTATATCTCTATTACACATTTATTTTTATATTATGCAGTATAGATTAATGTTAGCTAATGAAAAACTACTCAATAAATATTACCTTCACTGAAAAATGCTAATAAACTAAAAAATGGATAATGAAATCACTAAAGTCATGCCAATATTTTACATCACCTTTTTTCAGTTTTAAGCACTAATTCTGTGTTGCGATTACTGCTCGCTGTAACAAGTCAGTTCTCCGATTTCATTTTACGCCTTTTTGAAATTAATTAAATTATTATTTGTAATGAAATGTGTAAATAAAATTTTGACAGAGTCGTCCTAGTCTTCGTGACCGCCCTAATAGCACGGAACGTTCCAGGAACGTTCCGCGGGCACCTTCGGAACGTTCCAGCGGAACGTTCCCGGGAGGTGTAAAATTTCCGCCGCTTGGGAACGTTCCAGGAACGTTCCATTGGGACCTGAGGGGAAACTTTCATTATCGTTATTTTTAACAACAATTATCTCGTAAACCGTAAGAGATAGGTGAAAATGGATGTCATTTTTGAGTTTTGAGTACCGTATATACTATCTATAATATGATATCCATATCATAAACTGACATCGATTTTGACCTATCACTTACGGTTTACTTGATATTTATTGATAATAATAACAATAACGGTAATTTATGTTTGGAACGTTCCCAACCGGCGGACATTTTACACCTCCCGGGAACGTTCATGGAACGTTCCGCTGGAACGTTCCGAAGGTGTCCGCGGAACGTTCCAGAAACGTTCCGGGAACGTTCCGTGCTATAAGGGCGGTCACGATTACTCGAGCAACTATGCTTTTGAAACGTTCCTATAATCGTGACCGATATTTCTCGAACAAGAAGATACTAAATGAGGATTTTACTTAATTTTATGAAACACAAATTATTTTTTATTAACAAAAAATAATTTTCGTCCCGATCAAGTAATTTTTTGACATATTAAAAGCTTAAGCAGAGAAGCGCCTTTCCTAGCCTAAACGTTAAGCTATTTTCCACGTTTCGTGATTCATCGCCACCGGCAATACAAATGAATTTTTTTACCCATGTGCACTATTGGTATAAAAAATACTAATTTGGTTTCCACAACAAGCACTGTTCAAGCTTACTTAAAAATATTTTAGAATTGTATTTTGATGCGGAAATTACTTACTTTTGGCGTTTACACCTCAAAACTCACGATTACTGGGACATCTACCTTATATCATTATTGAACATCTCAATAATTGCTCATTTCTTGCGTATTCTGATTTTACTGTAAGCCTTTTGAACTTTTCCATTCGAGAAATTGATAGTCTAGAGAATATCTAGTAAAAGGGTCCTAGCGCCCTGAAACTTTAGTTCTCAAAACGGTGCATGCCGTTAGTACTGCCAGCGTAGAGGGAAGATAGGTATAGATGCGACAATTCCCATCAAGCTTAGGAGATGGGCGCGGGGAATGAGACGTCGGAAGTAGGGCTTAGTTCGGGAACCAGTGACGGAGGGCGCTAGTGTCGCGAACCAGCCACGGAACCAGTGCTACACCGATAGAAAGTATGCTTAATGTATGTGAGTGGCATGGGCCAAGAACGTATGTAGTGTATATGAGTTAGAAGACAGGATAAGCGTGACAAGTGAAAGAAATATTGTTACTTGCCAGTTTTTCACCGTAACTCAGAAACTGCTGCTATATCTCGTCGATTTGGAATATTTGCTAAATATGTATTTAATTAAAAATGAATGTTCAAATGTATAGAATAGTGTATTAATTATTTCAGGTAGAAGAAATAAATGAAAATAATCATTAAAAATTTCCCTATGGTAGCATTTTATACTTATTTAATTCTGAGTCAGCTGAAATCCGCCTCTTTTCTAGATAATTTAATTTTTGAAATTGGAAAAATAATTTATTGCAAAATATAAATATACCATGTTGAAAGCAGCACATAAATAAATTAAAAATAAGCAACTTAAAACCTCTTGGTTCTCTAAACTTATCGGAATCCACTACAGAAACGTAGATAAAGTTTCGTGGTGACTAGGAGCTTTCGAATTGAAATTTTTTTAAATATACTTTCACAAAAATTAATTCCTAATACTTTTACAGTGCTATTTTTTAATCCAATTTTACTTAGTAATTACTTCACCATCTTCGATTTCGCAAATTCAATTAATTGTGCAAATTAAGTTGTACTCGGCCAATTTGTTGAATTTTCACGTGAAAATTTAGTCAGTTACAAGATGTTTTTAGTAGGTATGAACTTCACTGAAAATCAACATTCTTGCTAACACTGTAAAAAAAAGTATTATTTCAGAGCTAATTACAGGCACTGAAATACGACTAAAAAACTAAAATATGTCATATGTCGATATTGTTATCCCAAATAAGTGTATATAATTCATTTTTTTGTATAATACGTCTTTCGCTATTGATAAATAAGAAATAAATAATTCTTTATGACAAAATCTCGCAATCACCACTCATGATTAGTTTTTGGGCATTTTTTATTACTTTTGTGGCAAAAAAGTGATTGTAATTGATTGAAAATGTGTAATATGTTTTTTGTCCGTAAACAAATATTTTCATTAATAATTGCTTATAACAAAATATTGTCGTTACCACTGTCGATTACTTTTTGAGTACTTTTGTGGCAAAACCGTAATTATAATTGTTCAAAAATGTGATATATATTTCTTGCCAATAAAAAATTGTTTTTTAATAATTGTTTGTAATAAAATCAAGTCTTAATTACTTTTGAATACTTTTCGAGTACTTTTGTGGCAAAAAAGTTATTGTAATTGCTTGGAAATGTGTAATATGCTTTTTTTCTATGATAAAAAAATACTTTCTTGATAATTGTTTGTAACAATATCTCCTAGTGAATACTTTCTTTGCATTTAATTCCATACCTCACCGTCTTCGCAAGTCATTAAAATACAATCACTCCAAAAAAATTTATCAAGCTTGGAAATATTATAATGGTTTTCTTGTACAAACACTTGATCTCTTGAGTATTGTGCGAATGCGTGTTTATTACAGAAAATGAAATGTACAATTTTAAGCTCATGCATGAAGTCAGTGATTCATTCAATTTAAAAATTCAGGAATACATAATTCTTAAATCCATTAATTGATTAACTATTTAATTTTTCAATCAATTAATTTTAACGTGATAGTTTTTTTCATGAAATTATTTAGAGAACTTTAAGATACAATCAATTTATTAAATTACTTCTTCATTTCTTCTTTTTTTACAATAATGAATTACATTTTATATGTAACTACTTTCAACTAATCAATTACTCACTTATTTTTAATGAAAATGAAATGATCACAGATCTCAAATCAATTATAATTACGGGTTTGCCACAAAAATACTCGAAAACAACTCAACAGGGACTATGACAAGATTTTGTTAATCGCAATTAATATTAAAAATATTTTTTTAATACAAAAAGTACTAAAAAGCGGCAAAAGTACGGGAAAAAACCACAAAAGCACTACAAAATGGCTAAGAAGTAATCATAAGTGGTGATGACAAGATTTCGTTATAAACAATTATTTATTTATCAATGGAAAAGGACTTATCGGACATGAGAAATGAATTACACACACTTATTTGGCACAAAAATTTCGAAATATGACCGTGGTTCTACTTCACGGTATAAACTCCACTTGTTTGTCCGTAAAAACCGGTAAAAATGGTCAAATTTGAGGGATCTTGACTTACGATCTATTATAGGTCGGACATTGGTCTTTCTTTGTAATCGCACAGCAAATTAAGTATACTCTCACTCACCTGCGGAACACTAATCCGTACAGTAATTAGGTGCAAAGGTACACAGTGTTCTTTAAGACTGAGTGATTTTTCGCTGAAAATCCAAAAAAGTGGACATTTTTCATGATAGTATAACTCGAAACCTGTGGAAGATAGCGGATTATTTTTGCAACATAATTTTCTCATAATTTCGTCCTGTTTCCTGTTCGACAATTTTCTCTGAAATGCAATGGAACTTAGTCGTCAACGCAAAAGTAACTTTTGGACCCCTTAAGGGTGTTGGTTCAATCCGACTTTGAATTTTTTTTTATAGGTACGTCACTTACTCAATATATAATTTTTGTCAAGTATTTGAGAACGAAAGAAAGTAAACTTTTCAAATATTTTAGGTTTTTCGATATCCCCGGATCAGTAAAATTTAGAGAAATTAAGCCTTTTGCTGAGGCAATTATTATTTTTGAACGGCATTTGAACGGCGAGAACCGTTTGCAAATTTATTTGTTTACTCACAATTCTGACATCACAGAAGCATTTTCGGGCGTCATCCTATATCCGAAGACCCACCACTTGATGATGGTGAATAAATATTTTTCGAAGTACGTCGCAAAATGGAGAGAGATGGGTACAAATATGAGGTCTCATGTGTGTGTGAATACTATATGAGTGTAGTTGTAAGCAGCAAAGCAAACACGCATTCAACCACCTATCAAAATCATACTCCGAATCTCCGATGCTCTGGTTGGCCGTAGTTGGCGCGCATTTCAAAATTGGATCTTTTGAGAATACATAAAAAATATTAAAAACATTATAAAAAATTATTTTGAATTACTTTTTCAACAAATTTCTTCTGAAATTAAATGTTTTGTGAAATATTAGTTATTCCTTGGAAGTGAAAGAAAATAAACTGTTAATATATGTGTTATAAATTTGTTTCTTGTCTAAAATCGGAAGTTGTACATTTTATATACATGCTTGTGCATTTTTCAATTACAAGAATTGTTTTTAATTGCAATTTTGAATCGCATCACTGGTCCGAAACACGCATTGCCACTCGCGAAATCGGGACACCCTTCCTTATCGACCGCGAATCCAGGCTTCGAGTCTCAGCGCCAGTTTTGAATTGAGAAACAAAAATGCAGACAGCATCTACAAAAGCACTAATTTTATGGATAATCCAATTTATGATTGTATGTAAATTTGTGAATTTATTCAGTTTGAAATTATAATTTGCAAATATTAAAATTATAATTTTGAAATTATAAATTTATCAAGTCACCCAGCAATAAATTCAAAAACCATCAATTTCGAATTCTGAAATTTCCAAATGAGGCCCTCTGCAAATTTATTTGTAAATTCCAAGTTTATCGAGTCGCCCAATTATAAATTACGTTATTACAAAATTTTCCACATTCGTAATTCTAACATTTACAAAAGTGGCAAATGTCCACTTTTCTTTATAAATAAAAAAATGTATCAAGTCATGCAGCAATAAATTTCAAAACCATCAATCTCGAATTCTGAAATTTCCAAAATGGGCCCTCTGGAAATTTATTTATAAATTCCAAGTTTATCAAGTCGCACAACTATAAATGACGATATTAAAAAAATATCCACAGTCATAATTCCAGCATTACAAAAGTGACAAGTGTCCACTTTTCTTTATAAATAATCAAATTTTTCAACTCACTCAGCAATAAATTTCAAAACGATCAATCTCGAATTCTGTAATTTCCAAATTAGGCCTTTGCGAATGTACTTATAAATTCCAAGTTTAACAAGTTCCCCAACTATAAATAATGATATTAAAAAATTGTCCACATTGATAATTCCAATATTAGAGATCTGGCAAGCGTTTAATATTCTATTTAATTTATAAATTTATTAAGTCAACCAGCAATAAATTTCAAAACCGTCAATTTCAAATTCTGAAATTTCCGAATTATGCCCTCTACAAATTTAATTATAAATTCAAAGTTTCTTAAGTCACCCAACTGTTATTTTTGATATTACAAAATTTTCCACTTTTACAATTTGAAAATATAAATGACAAATGTATCAATACACCAAAACAATTTTCCAAATTTATCGCATATGATATATCACCAGTGATGCAATTCAAAATTGGAATTAAAAACAATTCGTGTAATTGAAAAATGCACAAGAATGTATATAAAATGTACAACTTATAATTTTAGACAAGAAACAAATTTATAACACATATATTAATAGTTTATTTTCTTTCATTTCCAAAGAATTATTAATATTTCAAAAAACATTTAATTTCAGAACTTTGTTGTAATAGTAATTCAAAATAATTTTTTATAATGTTTTTAATATTTTTTATGTATTCTCAAAAGATCCAATTTTGAATTGTGCGCCAACTTCGGCCAACCAGTGCGTGGCCCGACCGCAAGCGCAGTAGCAAAAGGCGCCCACGTTGGCATCACTGATTTCGTACTTCAGAGCATCAGAGATTCGGAGTATGATTTTGACAGGTGGTGGAATGCGTGTTTGCTTTGCTGCTTACAACTACAGTCATATAGTATTCACACACACATGAGACCTCATATTTGTACTCATCTCTCTCCATTTTGCGACGAGTTTCGAAAAATATTTATTCATCATCATCAAGTGGTGGGTCTTCAGACATAGGATGACGCCTGAAAATGCTTCTGTGATGTCAGAATTGTGAGTAAGCAAATAAATTTGCAAACGATTCTCGCCGTTAAAATGTTGTCTTCTGCTATCTGCAGATTGCTCCCTTTAAAAAAATTGATAATTTCATTAAAAATAATAATTGCCTCAGCAAAAGGCTTAATTTCTGTAAATTTTATTGATCCTAGGATCTCGCAAAACCTAAAATATTTGACAAGTTTTCTTTCTTTCGTTCTCAAGTACTTGACAAAAATTATATATTGAGTCAGTGACGTACCTATAAAAAAAATTCCAAGTCCGATTGAACCAACACCCTTAACGAAACTTTCTCATTAAAAACATTGGGTGTGATCTTACGCCCCATTTCAGTTTCAGTGATTCTGTCTGAGATTTAAAAAATCATGTTGCTGAAATGTCATATTTACCCGCTGATATTGTCAAAGGCAAAAACAAAAATAATGTATAATGTATGTGTAAGACTTTCTTTTGTGAGATTCTTACGAAAATTGAAAATGATTTTTTAATTGAAACAATTAATTTTTAACGAATATTAAAAAAGATTTGAGAAGATTTCCAAAATTGTGAGAAATGAATCTGGAAGATTTTAAGGGATTTTTTTAATTGTGCAGGAATTAAAACAAAATTTTAGGAAAAAATCTAGGAATAATTCTAATTGTGTTAAAAAATGTGTAGAAGTTCAGACAAAATTTAATAATAATAATTTAAAATTTGAAAAAATGTAAGACAACATGTAGATTTTTCAAGATTTTCAAATAACATTTTAAAGCTTTTGAAGGATTTTTAAGCTATTTAAAATAAAAATTATTTAACTTTCAAGTTAAGAAGTTTTCATTTTATAAAACAATGTAATATTCAATTTCTAATGTTTCTAGCTTGTAATTATTTAAAAAGATTTGCAGTTAACTTTTTATTACTTTACATGGAAAATTTTTTAACTTTACACTTCCATTTTTTTAATTTAATCGACCGTGAAGAACGTTTGCAACCCCGGAAAACCCTGGAAATGACCGAGCACTTCTTCCTTTAATTAAATTTACATTTCTTAAATGAGTCTGAGACCTGCGTGCGTCTTAAAGATAGTTACACAAAAAATATCTAATAAAAAATATCAAAAATGAAAATCTCAAATCGTCGCTTTCTTGCTGTTTCTGAAAGTCACTTCAG
>CAKNWW010279250.1:0-12442 GCA_932074435.1 Andricus kollari
TAAATTATATTTTATTCCCTTTTAGATTAGCTTATTTTATATTTAACTTAATTATTTTAACTAAGTTTATTTTTTACTTAGTCAAAGTTTAGGTTCCTTTAGATTAGTTTAAATATTTAAGGTTAATTTACGTTTGTGTGTTTTTTTAATTTAATTTTATTCTCCTTTAGATTTGATTATTCAGATTCCTTTATTTTAATTTATTTTAGTTTAAAAAAATTTAGATTAATTTATGTTCACATTTTTTAAATTTAAATCTAGCTTATTTATATGTTTTTCATTAAATTATATTTTATTCCCTTTTAGAATTTATGTTACTTAACAGAGAAAAATTAAAATTCAATCTTTATGTAATTTCATATTGTAAAAAAAAATTAATCAGTCAATAATCAATTAATCAGTTCACAACCTAAAAAGCCTTTAACAATTATTTTCATTGAAACATTCAAATAATTTTTAATATATATATATATTTTTTTAAACTTGAAATTTCATTTCTGAAAATTTTGAAATATTACTCACTTTTATAATAATTTTCGAGAAAATTAAAACATATGTACGTATGATTTTGAAAATTGAATTCAGATACTCACTTCACAATGGCACAAACATTTAAACAAATTATATAGTTACATAATCTTAAAGTAAATAATCAAATAGTTAAAGTATAGTTAAGTTATAGTTAAGTTATAGTTAAAGTATAGTTAAAGTATAGATAAAGTATAGTTAAGTTATAGTTAAAGTATAGTTAAAGTATAGTTAAGTTATAGTTAAAGTATAGTTAAGTTATAGTAAAGTATTGTTAAAGTATAGTTAAAGTATAGTTAATTCAACATTAAACTATAGTTAATTTATAGTTAAGCTATCGCTATTTACAATCTATACACATTCATTCCCTATTTACAATTTATTCACTATCTACATCCATTCTTTTATCTTCTAATTCCTTAATTCTATAGTGGCCCCATGCCAGAGTAACGGTACTGCCCAAGTGCGAATTGCCAAAGCTGAAAATACGGCACAATATTGGCCCAATCACGGCAGCCAACAGTCGGCTATTGTTATTGGGCCAATCTCAGTGTTTGAATCAGCCAAGTTTTGAGCCAACGACGGCGGCCTTTGTCGGCTTTTCAAATTTACCTACCTGCAGCCGAAGCTTGGCCCAGTATCGGCACTATACTAAGCCGATTGTCACATTTATTACGGTATCCCGTTTCGAAAGTAGAAAAGCCAGATTCCGACCCATCGACGGCATATTACTAGGACAAGCGTCAGTTTTACTACGGAAAATCATTCTGAATCTTAGAAAACCAGGGTTCGGCACAGCATCGGCTCATTGCCGTGCCGAATATCTTATCTTCTCCGGCAAATCATATTTTCAGAAGAAAAGCCAGATTCTGGCCCAGCAATGGCCCATTACTAGCTCTAAATTCTTCTTTACTCTGGCAAAGCATGTTTTAAGTGGAGAAGCCAGATTCCCAAGTGCGAATTACCGGAATTGAACACACGGCCCAGGCTCGGTCCAATTTCGGCAGCCAAAGATCGGATAATGTTGTTGCGCCAATATCGGCATTTTAATCGGCCCAGTGTTGTGCCCGTATTAGCTGCCTATATTGGATATTCAAATTCGTCAATATACCGCCGATGCTTGGCCCAGTGATGGCACATTACTGGACCAAGTATCACTTTTACTACAGCAAACTATGTTTTATGAGGAAAAGCCAGAGTTTACCCGGACTCGGCACACTGCTGTTCCGAATTTCGTCTTTACTCTAGCAAATCATGTCTTAATAGGAAAAGCCGGAGTCTGGCCCAGTCATGGCACATTACTGGACCAAGTGTTACTTTTACAACGGCAAAGCATGTTTATGAGGCAAAGCCAGAAATCGGCCTAGACGCGGCGCATTACTGTTCCAAACTTCGTCTTCACTCTGGCAAAACATATTTTAATAGGAAACGCCGGAGTCTGGCCCAGTGATGGCACACTACTGGACCAAGTGTTACTTTTACAACAGCAAACCATGTTTTAAGAGGAAGAGGTAGAGTTCGGCCTAGACTCGGCGCACTGCGGTTCCAAACTTCGTCTTTACTTTGGCTAAGCATGTTTCAATAGGAAAGACCGGATTCTGGCCCAGCAAAGGCGCATCACTGGGCCCAGTGTTACTTTTACTGCGGGTGGAAATTTCCACACTCCGCCGGAGTTCACCACCGATGTACTACTGGCCCAGTACTGGTCACCAGTACAGATGATCGGCCATTCGCCCAGTACTGGTTAACGGTTCGCTCCACGATCGGCGCAGTACTATGCGGAGAGTGTAAATATTGAAATATTTTTTTAAATACTCTCAAAAATAGGTTTTTTATGTGTTATAAAATGTCTGAGAACTATACCTAAATACAACTGTCGCGAATACAACTTTTTTCCTGTTTTTTTTTCTTTCAAGAAAAAAATTCTAAGTTCCATCTTTATGTAAAATTGTAAATGTTCAGAAAGAATTACATTTTATGTCATTGTAAAAAGTTGTAAAGTAGTCTAAACGCGATAAAACGAAATATTACATGAAGAAAAATTGTATCCGATATAAATTATTCATTTAAAAATTAATTTATTGATATTTCTGTTAACAGTTCGTATATTTTCCATTTAAATAACGTCCTGTAATAATAAATATTTAATTAGAAACAGAGTGTTTAAAATTTGGCGTTTTAACTTTTTTGAGCTGTACCTTATGAAAATAGCTTTTTCATCGAGTTTCAACTCGTAGGTTTAGCGCAATGGTTAAGATTCCCGACTGCTAGGCGATAGATTTAGGTATAAATGTAGGTTCGATACCCCGTAGCGTTCGAAATTTTATTTGTAATATAATATTTAAAAATGTAATAAATGTATAGACTCTACACTAGAATGATATACAGTTGTATATAGATGCGTCCTAAAAACAATTCAATGATTTTTTATTATTTTTTAAATTAACTCCGGTGATGGCGGCCACAGTCTGGGCCAGAATTGGCCGTCATGTGCATACCGGAGTTATCATTGCAGCAATGGCACGATATTGGCAGCCGAGATCGGGCCGATATCAGTACCCATTGCTGAGTCGATAATGGCAACCAGTAACGCATAAGTGATGGCGGCCAGAGTCTGAGCCAGAACTGGCCGTCAAGTGCATACCGGAGTTATCATTCCAGCAATGGCACGATATTGGCAGCCGATCTTCGGCATACTGGGCCAGTGCTGGGCCGTATCTAACTTCGCAGTTGGGTGCTTGGAAACAGGAACCTCTTGTCGTCGAAAGGGCTTAGTGCTATTTTACATTGTTTTAATGTTTCGACGTTGTGTAATCGCGATCTAATTACATACTGTGTCCTATTCTGCGTTTTAATATTTTGCAAGCAGTCAATGTAGTCGCTAAATTCTATATCTTTCTTGACTACTCCTGCCTTTATGCCTTTTGCTTTCTTTAAAAAATCTTGGCCGTTGATTCGCACGCTGTACATTTTACTCCGCAAGCCAACAAACTCTGTTAAGATTTTACCGTTACATTCATCTTTCATAAGACCTAAAATCTTTTTGTTGGCTTGTGGAATACCGTAAATGTTATTCGGAGGGTAGTCAGACGCGTCGAACTTGCTGATATCTTCTTTAATGTCCGTGTAAATATTTGGACATTTAACCTCATAAATAAAGCTGTCTGTGCCTGTATACAACATTTTTAAGGTTACTACCGTACTTTGGCAACATATATCCATAATGAAAGTCGTACATCAAAGTCTTGGAAATATCCAGTACACAAAGCCCTACGTATATCGGTTTATTGAAGAAAACCTCGGTCTTTATCAATTCCACAGCTACGAGATCTACACTGAAGATTGCGCGGCTGTGGAAGTTTGGCTTTGACACGAGGGCTTCTGCACCGTACCTACCCTCCCACTTTGTGACGAGTTTAACGTTTACATGTTCGCGCACGTTCTCCATTGTCTTTCGATATACCGCGTTATTCATTAATTTGAAAAACTTTTTCTCAAATTCGTTACGGGATTTTGCTCTCATTGCAGTATTGAAATCTATGTAGGATTTTAGCCAAGGGGATTGATTGAATTTGAAAATTGGTGAATTTTGACTAATTTAAGACCGTTTGCCAAAGCTTGTTTAAGTGCATGATAATCTTCCAAAATGTAGCCAATAGGTGAATCATCGGGAACAATAAAGTTAATATCTACATTTGGAACCCACTCGAAACCACCGTAGGGAAGCCATTGCGCCATTGCCCAACCATACAGGTTGTTGGCGTCAAAGTAGACCAAATAAATGATCTCATAATTCTCATTGTCAACTTGCATGTATGGGTTATTTGCTTTGGCATAGCGGTTAGAGCATTGGCTTACTTCACCTGTAATACCTAGCTCAATAAACATGAGTTTACCAATGTCAGTGAGGAGTTCTAACTTTATTTTGGTGTACTTTAACATGGCATCCCAAGTCAAACCAGGAGTCGTATAATAGTGTGCTGGATCTAGACCGTACGCTTTCAGACACTGTTCACGGAAATTTTCGAAGATATCCGCAAGTAACAATAAGTCTGTTTTCATATACAAATCAACGTACTCGCCAAGATTTTCACAATGAAACTCAGACCATACGCGTTGCGCATCGCATAGTCTTCATCGGAGATATGCGTATAATTTAGAGTACTATGAAATTGTTCTTTCCGCGGTAATTGTGTCTCCAATAGTTTAGCTCTCGTGTCTAAGTACTCGCAAGGCAATACACGTTTGCGTGTTAGCGATTGAATTTTTTCCCGACTTAGATTGGAGAACACGGAATTTACAATTTTATAGGTCTCTAAGTACGAGGCTACTTTTTCTAGTGATGACGCCATAAATCTAAACGAGTCAATGAAGCGCAATTTGATCTCACTCCCCTTGACGTGTTTTGTGAAAGAAATATATCTTTCTTTGTTCAAGAGGAGAAGGTCAACTTTACCTTCAAATTCTGTAGAAATTTCACGAATTATAAAGTGCGCGCCATAGCCAGTGAGATTATGGAACGCTACAGGTATAATTCGAGAATCTTGATAGTTTATGTTACAATCTTGATGGGCCGGCCCTCAATATTTACCCGTTAAATGGCAGTGATCGCGAACTTTTGTCTCACCCGGTGCTATTTTCTTCTCGCAAATGTGGCACACAGTCGCTGCCCTGAAGGCAGACTTTTGCCCACGAGTAAGATCATCCATAGGAATTGAGCATAGGAAGACGGTTTCAACGTCTTCAACTAATTGCTCCAATTCTTTGGCGAACCACTTTGCAGTGTCTGCATCTTCAGGGCAGGCATGATAGTCAGAAAGAGAACCGTCATAGCTGCATTTCAAATAATATCCTATACGGAAGATTTCATGGTGTTGAAAAACTTCAGTATAGGATTTATTTTCCTGCAGTTTCTCAGCCGGTTTGAGCAAACATTCACAGTCTGTATAGACTATGAATGGGACCTTTTCTTTATTGTTGTGATTTTTAAATTCTACAAAGTTATTGCTGGGCTTAGGTGGATTAATTTTGTAATGCTTCAGGGTCTTACAATCTTCTTCGTGGGCGGACAATTTTTCTTCGCTTGTCAAATAGTGGAGACATCTATCGCAAATGTATTTTTTGTTATTCTTTTTCGACAATTGCTTACTAACGAGTCCAGACAGATCTTTTATCCATACATAATGAAAGTTATAAAAATCTTGATCGTCGTTGTCGTCGTGATCGTCGTCGTCGTCAATGTAATGGTCTTGAACATGAAGAAGGTTAACATGTTGTTCCCTCTTTTCGGATGTTAGATGTAGAGGGACAACAGTATAATTAAACTTTCTTCTGTTCAGACCATACACGTTTACAGGGATGTCATTTAGTTTTTCGAATTTTTGTATATCTTTCAGAGTTACGGGAAAAATTATTCCACTGAAATATAATTTATCTTTATACTGAGTATAGTTATATATACGATATACATGTTGTGAAGCTGGATACAACGCCGATAACACTGCCCATTTGAAGCATTCGTTGTTATTATTTTGTACATTCACACAAGCCTTTTCTGCTTAATTGGCAGCGGTAATTCGATATAAAAACTAGCTCGCATAGGGTTGTGTTTGTTAATGTTAATTTCTAATTTCATAATCGAGTGTAATTTCCATTCGGAATCGGTTTCTTGGAAATTTTCAAGTTTCTTTAGGATTGTTTGTTTCACTTTATCGTTGAATCAATTATCTAATACAGTGGTCGAATAAATTTCTTTTGTCTTACACGTAAATGTTTTCAGTTCAACGTTTTCATTATCGTTGACTACTCTTTTAAATTTAGCACCCAATTCAGCGTACACTTTTATCGCTCCAAACTTATTTAATGCGTCTATTATGTGCTTTTCAAATAAAATGAACGCATCATCAAAGAACGCATTAATATCCTTATGAACTATATTTACAATTACTCCTGTTTGGAGTCGACGTTTAAAAGCTGCGTTACAATCAGCCCATCTTACACGAGCAGTAAGAGGATCTCTCACACCTTCACCTTGTACCAGTAACGCATCAAGGTGCACACGCAGACATATAATTTGTTCGACGATATTTACAGATTTTTTTCGCTCAGCTGAAAATATACATATATTTCGATGTGAATTATTTACACTCCTTAAAATATTATCACACTTATTTATCCACCGTTGGATGACGTCAGTTGTTCAATCTTTTCTTCCCAGTTTCTGAAGCAGGATCGTAGGCTCGTCGATCATCGGGATGACTTTAGCCCATTCGTCAATCAGCGCTGAAGTATCCATCTTGTTGTCGTTGTTCGTACTGCCGATAACCTAGGCAGATGAAGGAATGGTTAAACTTCAATTATATCTCAGCTTTTATAGATCAATATCGTTCACCACCACCCCCACTCCAAAGCAACATGCAAAAAGCCATGCACTAAAACTACAAGCAAAAAGCCATGCACTAATACTACAAGCAAAAAGACATGCAAATATAGATTCAACTTTTACCTTGGATTCTCTCTCAGGACCTGGTGTATCGTCTTCTGGATCGCTCGATGATACTTGCATCGAACGATGCGACGGAATGATCAGCCTGCGTTTATTCGGACCTTTTATAGGACGCTGTCCCCACTCTTCACTACCCCCACTTTACTTCAGTGTCTGCGCGAAGAAGATATATTCTATTGCACATGCGTCAAATGGAATCCCCGTGAGCATTGATGTACTGAGTGACGTCATCAGTTATTTACACGCGATTGGTATGGTAGGCTCCTGTCGAAACATGTAGAAATAGGGGAATCCTACGTATAAAGTAGACGCATGATACTTGCAGGGAATACCTGTGGACGTTGGAGTAATCCCAGTGAGCATTGGAGTACTGAGTGACGTCATCAGTTATTTACACTAGTAACTTGCAACTCTCTACCTTACCGACATATAGCAAAATGATAATTTTAAAAGCTACCGACATCCTTGCTTTACCAACTGATAGTAACATGATTCCCTACCTTATCGACATATAGAAAAATAATAATATTGAAAGTTACCGACCTCCCTGTTTTACCAACTGATGGTAACATTGTTCCGTACCTTACCGACATATGTTAAAATGATAATATTAAAAATTAATGACTTCCCTGCTTTGCCGACTGATGGTAATATTGTTCCCCACCTTACCGACATAAAGAAAAATGATGATATACAAAGTTACCGAACTCCTTGTTTTACCGACTAATGGTAACATGATTCCCTACCTTACCGACATATAGAAAAATAATAATATTAAAAGTTACCGACCTCCCTGTTTCCGACTGATGGTAACATTGTTCCCTACCTTACCGATATAGGTTAAAATGATAATATTAAAAGTTACCGACCTCACTGTTTTACCGACTGCTAGTAACATTGTTCCCTACCTTACCGACATATGTTAAAATGATAATATAAAAAATTACCGACTTACCTGTTTTACCGGCCGATAGTAATAAACTGTTTTGCCGATCAATTGGTCACTTAGCACGGAACCGAACCTTTTAATGCTAACTTGGCAGGGATCCAACTGATAATATACGGACTGTCGGCAACTTGCAACGGTGCCGCCATCTGTTGTCACATTAGGAAACTGCATTGATGGTAATACCGACCGCGGCGCCATCTGTTGTCAGGTTGGGAAACTGCATTACCGACCGAGGCCACTTACCGACTGCCGGACTTAGCATGGAACAGAACCTGCTCGGTCGGTAAGTGCCCCAGAAGGTTCTGTTCTACGGTGGCCTAGAACCCGCCTAGCCCTACTACTCTGCTTAAACGATTATGGTTACTTGATTATGGACGCTTGAAGTCGCCTTCAGCCCACGTTGTCGGTAGGTATTATATTATTTAAAAGTTTTTATCGTTGCAAGAAAAACTATTGCAATTACTCCGTGACCTTCTAACGCAAAATTTCACGTAGAATCCGAATTTCAACAAGTTAAATGTTCATATTCCTTTTTTAATTTGTTTTTCTTGCATGATACGGAGAGGATACGCTGTGGATACTTTAAGGATACGCTGAAGCGTATCCGCTCCGGTCATTCGGCCCGCTAGGGCTTTAATCCTTTTGGGTTGGGCTGCCTGCGGTCCTAGCCGATGAGCTGCCCGGTATGAAGGCTTGCATTGAAAAGTATTCGAAAATTTCCTGTTAAATGTTGTCCTCGCGTTTTGAATCCCCATAGCAGCCCTGGCGGACTGGCCGAACGCAAGCATTACGCTACAGCGTAATGGTAAAGTAAGGGTAAAGTGATGCTAAAGTAATATGGCATTATAATTATTGAAAGAAGCAAAACAAATATGTAAACTGTTGAAACTATAATAGGGTAAGTGTCCCAATTACTGCGGTGTCATGGTTTAACCTCACCTCAATTCAATTTTTCACCTATTTACATTGAAATACTATGGTTCTTCTGTTTCAGCCTAAAGAATAATGTATTTTGTGCATTAAAAAAAATTGGCAAGTACGAGAACCTAACATAACGTATTAAAAATGTAAAACATGTAAAAAAGAATATATTGTACCTATTACAGCGGTTGAACAAAAACCGTGTACGTATTACTACAAACTGTGGGACCTATTTCTGCCGATTTAAATTGTATTTATTTACGAGCATATAAATCATAAATGAACAATTTTATGTTAAATATCTCTTAAATAAATAACTTTTTTATTTACAAAAATGCATTTGTTGATAAGTCATTTTCTTCAAAGTATAATTTAACCACAAAATAAATGTAGTTTCGAAAGTTACAGGAAATCGTCGATTAGCACGAATGAAAATCTACTTCACAAGACTCTATTCTTCTTTAGAGAAAAGTGTATTCGGCCTAGGGTTTTTGTCTTCATATTTTCCTTTATAACGGGCTCTTATTGTTGATTCTGGTATCGCATATTTTTGTGATACAGCTGCAAAAGTTTCTCCTTCCATAACCTCTTTCACGGCAAGCAAAAAATTTTCCTTTGCGTGAGAACATCTTTTTAAATATTTCCTTTTAGTTTTTGCCTTCCTCTTTGTTTTCTTCTTTTTCACTTTTTTTCACTGTAGCCATCGTTCAACAAAAAATTAAATCAAAACAATTAACCTATCATTTCAAAGCGTCTGGCGTGTGTTCGATCCAAAACTTAAAGCGAAGGTTAGGTTCACATGTTGATAGCGCCGCAGTGTTAGGAACATATGGCTTGAATTTCGGATCGCAGTACAAGGTTATGCAATAAATCTAAAGCTGATTAAAGAACAGTACTTCGGTAACTGAAATAGAAGAAAAATGGTGGATTTTTCAAGTTTTATGAATGTTTTTTAAAAATATTTATTAAGAATAGATAACTAATTTAGCGATATTTTGGCTTTTGTCATACAGTAGAGTAAATTCTTATTGATCTTTGGAATTTTTTGCTGTCAAACAAATTATTTGTACTCCGCTGATTCTGATTAGGCGAAAAAAACGCAGTAATACGTACACCTGCAGTAATTCGGACACTTGCCCTAATACGTTAAAATTTACGGTAAATGATCGTGCCGGGCCCCTGCATGCTGGCAACCCGGTTGAAACCCTGTCAGCAGACTGCAATGACAGACACATTATTTTTTCATTTTTTAACGATGAAAAAGAAACTTGTTGCAATTACGGCATGATCATTTAACGTAAATTTTAAATTATTATTATAGTTTCAACAGTTTACATATTTGTTTTGCTTCTTTCAATAATTATAATGCCATATTACTTTAGCATTACTTTACCATTACGCTGCAGCGCAATGCTTGCGTTCGACCGGTCCGTCAGGGTAATCAGGAATCGTCAGAACTTCTGACCATTTGTGACGATTCCTGACTTTTTGTTTAGTAGGGAAATTGTAAATATTATCGTAAAAATAGATGTCATCGAAAGTAATTATTTTTTAGGAAGTGATTGGTAACAACTTTCGCTTTGCCAGTCAATCTTTTGGATATTCGGCCAGACGTTATTGAAAAGAGGAAGTTCTTTTCTCATAGTTTCGAATCTTTCGATACAGAAGCCAAAACCGCTCCAGTGAATCCGACTCTCAATTTTACAATAAAGGATCAGAGAAATAAAGGACCGAGTAGAATCGGAAAATATTCCCAGTTAAATGATAGTTCAGCCAGTCGTGTTTCAAATGATATGAAGAAAGGTACGTTGTTTTCTAAATATCTACTGCAGGCATCAGACTCACGACACTTTTTATGAGCGATGCGACTATTAAAAAAAAATTCGACTAATAACCGGGAATTTGATTCAGTGACCGGAATTTTTCTCCAATGTACCTAGGATTGTCGGTGAATTTTTATATACCTCAAAAAACCTGGAAATATCAGTGCATTTTTTCGAGATTGTGCTTATTTTATTTAATTGCAATATAAAATTTAACTATTCAATTGATATTTTTATTTTCAAAATCAATTATTCTAGTTAAAAAATAATTATTTCAGTTGAAAAATTAACTATTTCAGTAGAAGATTCATCATTTTTGTTGAAAATTAATCAGTTTCTGGGTTAACATAACTATTTTTTTAATTAGTATTTTTTTGTTGAAAATTCCTTTTTTTCAACTAAAAATCGAACTATTCTATTGGAAATACATGTATTTTTAAACAATGCATCTTTTTTGCTAAAAATTACTTTTCTTGGATGAAAATTGATCTTTTTAGTTGAAAATTCAATTGTGTTTGAAAAGTTGTCTTTTTTCATAGTTTTTCATAGTTGATGCTGAAAACAAAATTAATTGGTTGAAATGTAAACTCTGTCGTTACAAAATCATCTATTACAGTGAAAAATCGTATTAAAGTTGGATTTGAAATATTTTCGTGTATTTTCAAAGATTCCAAGGCATCCCATGTGGAAAAGTTAATTGGGGCCAGTCTGGGCCCCAACCAGATTGCCCAATTAATAGTTGGGCCCCAACTGGGCAGCCCAATCAATGCCTAATTGGGCCACTGTCTGGGTTGTAACGGTCAGCCCAACGAATGCCCAGATTGAGGTCACTTGCTGGGCCTTAGCTGGGCAGCCCACTTTATGCCCAATTAATAAAAAAAAGGGTACAGTTATTGAATTCATAAAGTCCCAGTCTCTTCCAATAGTCCCCGGTAAGAAGGCTTGAATAGAATAGGATTGAAATTTTCAATTCATGTTAATACCTGATTTTTCCCTCGTTCTCTTAAACCAGGAACAGTAATTAGAAAGAAGCAACTGCTATACGTTTCAATACAGTTTGAAAAATATAATTTCCTACCTATATAATACCAAAAGCAGTAAAAGAAATTAATTAATTAAACGAAATTAATTAATTGATTAAAAGAAATTAGTTAAATAACTATTTAATTAATTATTCAAGTTAACTAATGTTTTCAGAATGCATACATTTTTTTTGGTATCTCGGTATCACAAATCCTCCCTGGTAAGAAAATCTTCCTGTATTTTTTCCGCGGCCTTTCTGCAATCACGTTTGCATATAAATGCAGATAAATCTTCCTCCGTTAATCTGCAAAACTCCCCAATTTCTCTGCTAATTTGGTCTCACGATTATTTGCCTGAAAATTAGTATGCAGAGAAAAATTATTTGCAGCGAAATGCAGAGAATCTCGGCATTTCTCTGTCTATCTTCAGCAAGTTCTCTGTAAATTAGGTGTGACGGAGATTTACAGGAAAAAGTAGCATGTAAAGAGAAATATTTGCAGACGAATGCACGGAAGCTTTGCTTTTTCCTACAATTTCTCTGCAAACTAGGTTTTACCGAGATTTGCAGGAAAAGGACTTAGAAGAAATTTATCGGAAGGAACTGCTTGCAGAAAGAAGCTGACAAAGTCTGCTTCGTTCTGAAAATTCTCTGTAAATTAGGTGTGACGGAGATTTACAGGAAAAAGTAACATG